>JACEFZ010006125.1:0-72500 GCA_014155875.1 Cepaea nemoralis | reverse complement strand
ACAAAAAAGGTTGGGAAACACTGGTCTAGGGGAAAGGTAGCAAGCACATCCTATATGACCGATGATATTACAGGATGTATTTTTAATGACTGTGCAGTGTTTGAAAATATTGCCGGCCCAAGTTTTGTATTTACATATTATGTTGCATGGAATTTATAGAGGGTGAATATAAAACTTGGGCCGGCAATATTTTCAAACACGGAACAGTCATTAAAAATATACCCTATAGAAGCAGAGGAACACGCAAGAAGAAAGTGCAGCATAAATTGTCACCAAAAAAAAAAAAAATATCCCGAAGACAAACAGCTGTGAAATTTCTAAAGAACATAGAGAAGAAACCTGATCGCCTACGCTTTTCCATCTGTCACATTATATTTATATATCTGGGATTGGCTTGCAATGACAATGAACAAAAAGGCACTTGCGCAATAGCAAATAAGAGACACCACATGGAGATCAACAATATTAGGAAATGTGACACAAATATCAAATCCTGTTGGACAAGGAGCATCTGATCTTGTTCTATGTGTCTTGATCCCCTTTGGGAGAAGGCTTTCATTTCTTTCATTCACAGCTGTCTATCGATTTGACGCCTACAATGTCGACTTATAATCCACTCCCACTGTCTCCATATGGAAGCTACATTAGCGCAGAGGCTAACACGCTTGCCTATCGGTCTGGGAGTCTTGTGATCGAATCTTCTTCGAGGCGACTCCCCTCCCGCCTCCCCCCACATTGATTTCGGCTCCGCTGTTTAATCAGTTTTAAGTGGGTACCAGGAAGTAAAGACGGTCGATTGTGGTCGACTGAATATGTCTGTATGTATGTATGTATGTATGTATGTATGTATGTATGTATGTATGTATGTATGTATGTATGTATGTATGTATGTATGTATGTATGTATGTATGTATGTATGTATGTATGTATGTATGTATGTATGTATGTATGTATGTATGTATGTATGTATGTATGTATGTATGTATGTATGTATGTATGTATGTATGTATGTATGTATGTATGTATGTATGTATGTATGTATGTATGTATGTATGTATGTATGTATGTATGTATGTATGTATGTATGTATGTATGTATGTATGTATGTATGTATGTATGTATGTATGTATGTATGTATGTATGTATGTATGTATTAGTATGTATTGTATGTATGTATGTATGTATGTATGTATGTATGTATGTATGTATGTATGTATGTATGTATGTATGTATGTATGTATGTATGTATGTATGTATGTATGTATGTATGTATGTATGTATGTATGTATGTATGTATGTATGTATGTATGTATGTATGTATGTATGTATGTATGTATGTATGTATGTATGTATGTATGTATGTATGTATGTATGTATGTATGTATGTATGTATGTATGTATGTATGTATGTATGTATGTATGTATGTATGTATGTATGTATGTATGTATGTTGTATGTATGTATGTATGTATGTATGTATGTATGTATGTATGTATGTATGTATGTATGTATGTATGTATGTATGTATGTATGTATGTATGTATGTATGTATGTATGTAGTATGTATGTATGTATGTATGTATGTATGTATGTATGTATGTATGTATGTATGTATGTATGTATGTATGTATGTATGTATGTATGTATGTATGTATGTATGTATGTATGTATGTATGTATGTATGTATGTATGTATGTATGTATGTATGTATGTATGTATGTATGTATGTATGTATGTATGTATGTATGTATGTATGTATGTATGTATGTATGTATGTATGTATGTATGTATGTATGTATGTATGTATGTATGTATGTATGTATGTATGTATGTATGTATGTATGTATGTATGTATGTATGTATGTATGTATGTATGTATGTATGTATGTATGTATGTATGTATGTATGTATGTATGTATGTATGTATGTATGTATGTATGTATTGTATGTATGTATGTATGTATGTATGTATGTATGTATGTATGTATGTATGTATGTATGTATGTATGTATGTATGTATGTATGTATGTAGTATGTATGTATGTATGTATGTATGTATGTATGTATGTATGTATGTATGTATGTATGTATGTATGTATGTATGTATGTATGTATGTATGTATGTATGTATGTATGTATGTATGTATGTATGTATGTATGTATGTATGTATGTATGTATGTATGTATGTATGTATGTATGTATGTATGTATGTATGTATGTATGTATGTATGTATGTATGTATGTATGTATGTATGTATGTATGTATGTATGTATGTATGTATGTATGTATGTATGTATGTATGTATGTATGTATGTATGTATGTATGTATGTATGTATGTATGTATGTATGTATGTATGTATGTATGTATGTATGTATGTATGTATGTATGTATGTATGTATGTATGTATGTATGTATGTATGTATGTATGTATGTATGTATGTATGTATGTATGTATGTATGTATGTATGTATGTATGTATGTATGTATGTATGTATGTATGTATGTATGTATGTATGTATGTATGTATGTATGTATGTATGTATGTATGTATGTATGTATGTGCGTGCGTGCGTGCGTGCGTGCGTGCGTGCGTGCGTGCGTGTGTGTGTGTGTGTTTGTGTGTGTGTGTGTTAGTTACATACCCTTTACAGGACGTTGCAGTCAACACCAGCATTATTGGTGTTATGATTTCTTGGCAAGTTTACGTTCAATGGTTTGTCATTGCTTTCTAAACGATCGGCACCCATACCATTTCGTAAAAAAAATGAAATCGATGCAACGTGGTCTCCTGCCATATCGCGCGTAGCAGTATTTCGAACGCGGGGATGTGGGATCACAAAATCACAAACTGCGTTCGTAACCCATTCGCAACGAAGCCGGTATATATATATATATATATATATATATATATATATATATATATATATATATATATATATATATATATATATATATATATAATCTTAGAGTACAGTATGTGTGTGTGTGTGTGTGTGTGTGTGTGTGTGTGTGTATGTGTGTGTGTGTGTGTGTGTGTGTACTTGTTGCCTGTTTAAGCATTCCACATGCCGCATTGGCACCTTGCTGTCTTGCCAGACGATAGTTTGCAACATTGTGCTTCAAAAAGGCTTAATAACTACAACCCATGGCGGTGGAGAATGTGACTGATAAGGCCAATTCGCGCTGTAAATGTTCGTCCACAGTGGATGCATGTGAACACATGGTCATTTCCACCATTATGCACCTTCTTACGTCTCACACGCTCGGCGTGTGACTTATCTGCAATAATTTTCTCCTTTGTCTTTATTCCATTTCTGATATTTGCCCTCCATGCAACACTTTCAGCGGTGACATGCTCCCAGTGTGCATTATCAATGCCTGCACCAATCATGTGCTGCTTACACACATCTTTGTATCGAGGTAGAGGCCGACCCTACGAGCTCTTACTCATCTGTATTTCACCAAAATGATGTCATTTAGTATTATACCATCATCCATCCTCCTATCGTGTCCTATCCATCTAAGTCTGCGAAGACTGACCAAATCAAATGCCTTTGTGAGGTCGATGAAGGCAATAAACAGTGGTTGCTTCTGTTCCCGGCATTTTGTCGAAATGAGAATATCATATCAATATTAGACCGGTTCTGTCGGAAGTCTCACTGTGATTCAGGGTAGACTTGATCTCCCAGGACTTGAAGTCTGCGCAGAATAAATCTGGCAAATACTTTCCCAACAATACACAGACGTGAGATACCCCTATAGTTGTTACAGTTGCTCCGATCACCCTTGTTCTTGTACAGTGTTATGATGCTTGAATCTTTGAAATCCTGTGGGGCTTGTCTTTCTTGCCAGCATAACTCTATTAGTTGGTGAATCTGTAGAGTGAGGGTGTTTTGCCCACTTCAGATAACCTCTATTGGAATCCCATCCTTACCTGGAGCCTTACCAGTTGCAAGTTCATGTATAGCACACTCAACATCTGTTAGGGTGGGAAGTGTGTCCAGGTGGTCAAGAGTTGGCAGGGCCTCTATGGCGTTGAGGGCATCATCCGCTAGCTTGGTCTCACTTGAGTAAAGCTCCAAATAGTGCTCTACCCATCTATCCATCTGCTGTTTCTTATCAGTGATGAGCTTTCCAGTCAAGGTTTTCAGTGTTGCACTTTTTTTAAATCATTGGACCACAGGCTTTCTTTATCCCTTCATACATGTTTCTGATGTTTCCCTTATCACTTGCTTTTTGAATGGACTCACATAACTTGATCAAATAGTGATTTGCACACTGCCTGGCAGCCTTTTGCACATCCTTCCTAGCTTGCCTTGGCTCACTCAGAGTGTTACGCGTTGGTCTTTCCTTGTTTCTTAAAAGAGCTATCTTCTTCTTATCAATCAAGGGCTGCAGAGTCTCGCTGTTTGCCGCAAACCAGTCCTGCCTCTTATGATCCATAGTGCCGGAAACCCCTAACGCTGTTTTATAAAGAGTTTCCTTAAGTTTACCCCACTTTTCTCTTGCTGTGCAATTTTCTAATGAATCGGTGAAAGCGTATTTAAGTTGCTGTTGAAACTCAAAGCACTTATCAGGATCGTGGGTGTTAATAATATTAATTCTGGGGCTAGATTTGTGTTTAGCTGTGTAGATTCTCTTTGGTCTCAGTCTAACCCTTGCAACAACCCAAGAATGATCCGTATCACAGTCAGCACTGTGGTAAAGTCGAGTTAATGATGTCTGATTCAGATGTCACCGTAAGATGATGAAGTCCAACTGATGCCAATAGTTTGATCTTGGATGTTTCCATGTGACCTTATACCGCTCTTTTGTTTTAAAATAGGAGTTTGTAAAACATAGGTCATTTCTGCTCCAACAGCCTTCGCCTGCCTAGTTCACTCCAGAGAAAAGGTAACACATATACATCTGGAACAAGACAAGCTGCAGAAGCTGCCGGATCAGCAACAATGCTCTAACTGTCCGACTGTCGGAGCTTCGATCCTAGACCAGCCGCCAACCAAGGCTTATGGCCTGGTCTGCCCTGCCATGACATTTTGTCTTTAGGTTCCTCGCACCAGGATAAGACTTGTACCTCCCAATTGCGCTCTTTCGCCCGAAGCCGTTGGCACAATGTGGGGTGTCGGGTTTGGTAAGCGCCGCCCAACATTTGACGCCACCAGACGTAGCTCAGTCATATCTGACTGAGACCTGACACTTATTCCCCATACACATTTTTTCGGTGTCTTCTTCTTCCTCCCTTTTCTAGTATTTTCCCACATAAGTCTCATTTGTCTTCCCTACCTCAAATGATGATATAGATCACATCACCTACCAGTGTCCATTGGTCTACAGAAATATTGGGTTAGCACCACATGTCCATTGGTCTACAGAAATATTGGGTTAGCACCACATGTCCATTGGTCTACAGAAATATTGGGTTAGCACCACATGTCCATTGGTCTACAGAAATATTGGGTTAGCACCACGTGTCCATTGGTCTACAGAAATATTGGGTTAGCACCACATGTCCATTGGTCTACAGAAATATTGGGTTAGCACCACATGTCCATTGGTCTACAGAAATATTGGGTTAGCACCACGTGTCCATTGGTCTACAGAAATATTGGGTTAGCACCACGTGTCCATTGGTCTACAGAAATATTGGGTTAGCACCACATGTCCATTGGTCTACAGAAATATTGGGTTAGCACCACATGTCCATTGGTCTACAGAAATATTGGGTTAGCACCACGTGTCCATTGGTCTACAGAAATATTGGTTTAGCACCACGTGTCCATTGGTCTACAGAAATATTGGGTTAGCACCACATGTCCATTGGTCTACAGAAATATTGGGTTAGCACCACATGTCCATTGGTCTACAGAAATATTGGGTTAGCACCACATGTCCATTGGTCTACAGAAATATTGGGTTAGCACCACATGTCCATTGGTCTACAGAAATATTGGGTTAGCACCACGTGTCCATTGGTCTACAGAAATATTGGGTTAGCACCACGTGTCCATTGGTCTACAGAAATATTGGGTTAGCACCACGTGTCCATTGGTCTACAGAAATATTGGGTTAGCACCACATGTCCATTGGTCTACAGAAATATTGGGTTAGCACCACATGTCCATTGGTCTACAGAAATATTGGGTTAGCATCACGTGTCCATTGGTCTACAGAAATATTGGGTTAGCACCACGTGTCCATTGGTCTACAGAAATATTGGGTTAGCACCACATGTCCATTGGTCTACAGAAATATTGGGTTAGCACCACATGTCCATTGGTCTACAGAAATATTGGGTTAGCACCACATGTCCATTGGTCTACAGAAATATTGGGTTAGCACCACATGTCCATTGGTCTACAGAAATATTGGGTTAGCACCACATGTCCATTGGTCTACAGAAATATTGGGTTAGCATCACGTGTCCATTGGTCTACAGAAATATTGGGTTAGCACCACGTGTCCATTGGTCTACAGAAATATTGGGTTAGCACCACATGTCCATTGGTCTACAGAAATATTGGGTTAGCACCACATGTCCATTGGTCTACAGAAATATTGGGTTAGCACCACATGTCCATTGGTCTACAGAAATATTGGGTTAGCACCACATGTCCATTGGTCTACAGAAATATTGGGTTAGCACCACATGTCCATTGGTCTACAGAAATATTGGGTTAGCACCACATGTCCATTGGTCTACAGAAATATTGGGTTAGCACCACATGTCCATTGGTCTACAGAAATATTGGGTTAGCACCACATGTCCATTGGTCTACAGAAATATTGGGTTAGCACCACATGTCCATTGGTCTACAGAAATATTGGGTTAGCACCACATGTCCATTGGTCTACAGAAATATTGGGTTAGCACCACATGTCCATTGGTCTACAGAAATATTGGGTTAGCACCACATGTCCATTGGTCTACAGAAATATTGGGTTAGCACCACATGTCCATTGGTCTACAGAAATATTGGGTTAGCACCACATGTCCATTGGTCTACAGAAATATTGGGTTAGCACCACATGCCCATTGGTCTACAGAAATATTGGGTTAGCACCACATGTCCATTGGTCTACAGAAATATTGGGTTAGCACCACATGCCCATTGGTCTACAGAAATATTGGGTTAGCACCACATGTCCATTGGTCTACAGAAATATTGAGTTAGCACCACATGTCCATTGGTCTACAGAAATATTGGGTTAGCACCACATGTCCATTGGTCTACAGAAATATTGGGTTAGCACCACATGTCTATTGGTCTACAGAAATATTGGGTTAGCACCACATGTCCATTGGTCTACAGAAATATTGGGTTAGCACCACATGTCCATTGCGCTTAGAGTTCTGTACAAGGGTCCTCTACTTTCTACTTCCTGGGGTAGGAATATGTCCTACTACTGGACTCGTCCACCGGTTGGTGGGTGGTGGTGTGGCCTCTAGATAGTTAGTTAGTAGACGGATCATCCTCACTGCACATCGAACCATTCAGCTCATAAGTGCTCGAATCCCCTCCTCAGTAAATCCCGCTGCATGTAGCGGCTCACAACACCAGATTTTTATTGGTCTATTAAACTACTTTCGTTTCCTGCATGGTGTTCTTGTTTGGCCACACTTCTTTTAATTTGCTGTTCTCGCAGTCTGACCATGATTGCAGTCACAGTCATCAACTGGTTCTCACAAACGATTTACTTATTGTAAAGCAATCAGTATATCAGTGGATATCTAGATATTAGAGGCCACGCTACGTGTTGTCTAGAGGTTAGCTACCAATATGTTGAATAAGCAGCTGTGGACCAACGCAGGCACTGGTCATTGAGGGAAGGCGAGCTAATGGTTTTATGGAAGTAGGCTGACAATTCATTGGATGGCCAAAGTGAGCAATCTGGACATTTTGAGGAAGGCTAAGTCGCAAAGACAGCTTATCACAACAATCAGACAGTCATCCTTTTTCTGGCCACATTATGAGAAAGCACAAACTGTAAATATGTTGTGACAACCAGAATATGTGGATATGTGGTGGGTATATTTTAATCGTGTCCTTCGGTTCACGAGTGCATTTATTTCGGAGACTCCTATGGATCGTCGCTGGAGCTACGGAGTTCGTGCTTTGTGTGACCGCTTTCCCTGCTGCGGAAAGAGACTGAGCCATATGGGATAACAACCCGGTGCAATGATGTCGACCCTGTCGACTTTTAAGCGACTTTTTAAGCGACAATCGGGAAAGATTTGTGGAAAGAGAGATAATGGAACACAGCGAGAAAAACTTCGTTGGCAGTCTAGTGTCATGGCACAGAAGGAAATCAACACATTAATTGATCCATGCCGTTGGAGATCGCTGTTTGTGGACAAGCATGATCTCCCACGCCAGCCGACAAGACACTTAATGATGATGATTACTTACTACTTACTACCTCTTTTGTGGATATGTTTAATCGATTTCATGTTTCATTTCCTTATGATTGTTGATGAGTAATCCTGTGAAGCCTACAGATATCAATACATTATCTTCTCTGTCCATGATATTCTCAATCAATCAATCAATCAATCATGTGCCATGCCGGAAAGCGTGGGCGGTCATGACTCGCCATTTCACTCGATCACCAGTGTCGTGGATCTGCGATGATCAGTCTTTAAGCGAATCATGATATACTTGGCACTTCTCAACATCCTTCTAAAACGCCACGACCTCGCTTATATCATTTTCGCATCATTGTTCGACATTCAGATCCATACAGAAACTTTACAGTTAGCGGATTTTAGCACACGTAATCTTTCTATGTTTCCCGACATTCATATATTCATTTTGTAAAAGTATCTGTGGATTTGACAATTAGATTTTCAACGCCTGTCTTTACGATATTTTAAACATGTTTCGAAATAGGAATCTGCTATGTGTCTGCAATGTTTTTTTTCCCCGTTCGCATATCCTTTACAGGACATCGCTGTCAACATCAGCATCTTTCAGCGGATTGTTAATTTCTTGGCAAGATTACGCAAGTTTGCCATTGCTCACATACCCCGTAAGTTACCGACGCGGCTAGAACCGCCACCGATTCTCGCGCACGTCACGTTACTCAGGAGAGTATACGGGATTACGAAGAAAGTTGCTAACTCTTAGGCCAGGGATAATGGCCTGCAATGTACTAGGGCTATATTGATGATGATGGCGATGATGATGATGGTGGTGATGATGATGATGATGATGATGATGATAATAATAATAATAATAATAATGATAATAATAATCATCATCATCACCATCATCATCATCATCATCATCATCATCATCATCATCATATGCCATGACGATAAGAGTGGACAGTCATGTTTCGCATCTCACACGATCACCAGAGGCGTATATCAGCTCAGTGTTTTTGATTCGACCATGCCATGTGGCCCAACAATCCAGATCTCTTCTCTGTCTTCCTCTTGTTCTTTCTCCCTCAGCCTTGCAAGTTGCCACCAAGTTCTCTAGTTTATTTCTTCTCATAACGTGCCCAAAACTCTTGACCGTCCACGTCTAATTTCACTTCTCAGTTTACGGCTTACATTTGTTTCTTGTAGGACATGCTAAATGGTGTTTGTTTCTGTCCATATCATTCTCTGCATTTTCCAAAGAAACCACATTTCAACTTCCATTAGATGTTTTTCAGCGAGCCTGATCATTGTTCACGTATGATATCCATTCAAAAGTACAGGTTCTATGTAGCACGTTAACACTCCTTTTCTTACTATAATTGGCGTCTGTTTGTTGGTCAGTTTTTTTTCCATCTTGCGAAAGGCAACCTTTTGTCTACATTATATAGCTATCACATATTTAAATACAGCGCAAACCGCTTAAGGCAATATCGGATGTGGCGAATTTCTGTTGTGAAGAATAATTTGTTTATCCCCGGCAATTGTTCTTTTTTTTGTCTCTTGTCTCTTATAAGAGGAATTTCTGATAAGAAGAACTATATCTTTACCTCAGGTGAGTTCGCCTTATCAGGTCTACACTGTATATAAAGAGAAATCAATACATCATAGTAATCTGTACACTGAACCACCAACATTATAACCAACGCTACTACAGCAGGTTGAACGAGGTGGAAAATTGTGATGTTTTCTACAAATGGGATCTGATCGATTCATAGGGACTCGTGGTAACTTAGTGACTAGATGCTCGCTTGATGGTCCTGTGGTCATGAGTTCGAATCAGCGGTCTGGGTTGATTTTTTAACATTGATCTAGGCTCCCTATTTGACCCAGTCTTTAAAAAAAAGTACCAGGAAATGTCTAGAAAAGTGAAAGCGGTGGGCGTGACCCTAACCACATCACCCACTGATTGACAATTGGTCTATAACAATATGGAGTTAGCACCATATGTCCAATAATATCAGGGCATTAAAAGGGGGAACTTTTACGTGAATGTCATAGAATGTATAATGTGGTTTTCTCCTTGCGTTCATATCCATCATATCCATCATATCCATATGGCTGGGAACTACGTCGAAAGCCGTTAGCAGCCAATACACATTAAGGCATTAAACAGGGTCCTTTATTTTTAACCTACTTATTCCAATATGCGAGACAACTCAGAACAGTTCACAAGAGAATATTGTTACTTTTACGTCTTCTTTTGTTCTTCTGCTTTTGCTGTGAAGCGTCACCGAGAGGATTCAGAGTAATATTATGTGTTTTGTTTGTCTTGCTGCATGCGCTAACGCTATATTTGATTTCTTCAATGTCTCTTTTATGTGTTTCACTTGTCTTGCTGCTTGTGCTAACGTCGTATTTGATTTGTTTAATGTCTCTTTTACTCCATCTAGCTATGTCGTAGCAGTCGACGTGTCCGAAATGATAAAAGCAAACCCGCGCTTAAACTTCCGTTGCGCTAATGCCTGGTTCATTCATTCATTCAGTAGCATGTCCTTTGCAGAATCATGCTTCCATAACAACCTTCCGGAAAACTTCTCGATCACAAGCACGATGTCTCGCGTCCAATACACTCATCTGGAGATCATCCGCCACATCCTGCATCCATCTTCTCTTTGGCCTTCCTCTTCCTCTCTTCCCAGGCAAATAACCCTCCATTATTGTTTTCTCCAAACTTTCATGAGGTTTCAAATGACGAAAATATTTAAATTTAATTTGTTTTATCATCTTTAATAGCCAACCCTCTTCAATATTTAGCTCTTGAAGAATGGATTCATTTGTTCTTTTCTTTACCCAAGATATTCTTAGAACTCGTTTATAACATTTATATTCAAAGAAATTTATGCGCTGCTCAGCTTGTTTAGTAAGTGTCCAGGTCTCACAGGCGTATGTTGCAATGGGAAAGATGCATGCTCTTAAAAATCTAACTTTTGTAGTTCTATCTGTCCCACACCATAATTTATTCAGTTGTTTTAGTCTTTGAAGAGCAATTGATAGTCGATGTTTAATTTCTTTCATTGTGTCACCATTGTTGATAATCATTGACCCAAGATATTCAAAATCTTTCCTCATTAACATATATTTCTTTCTCCATAGTAGTTTTATCTGTATGCATTATCTTTGTTTTTGCAATGTTAAGATATTTGTTGTGATTTTCACTATTTCTTTGGGTTGAGATTATTAAGGTATCTATACCATTCTGTGATGTGGATAGCAATACTGTATTATCAGCATATCGAATCTCTGGTATTTCATGACCACCGATATTTATATATATAATCTCTGACATTTCACATTTACATATGTGAAATAGACATATTTTCGGCGTGTAGGTTAAACAAATAGGGTGACAGCACACAGCCTTGACGGACTCCTTGCTTGATGTCAAACCGATCTGATGTCTCGCCATCTATTCTAACTGCTGCTTGTTGGTCTAGATAGAGCATGTTTATGAGTTGTACTACATGTGATGGAAAGTCCATGTTCCTCATGATTTCCCATAGTTTCCGATGTCGTACACAGTCAAATGCCTTTGAATTATCCACAAAACATAAGAATAGGTTTACATTAATTCTGGGTAGGGGATCAATCCCTACAGTTGTCAGTTGGACTTCATTGACTTCTCGTCCAGTAACCAATGGCACACCACTGACAGTAAATTTACCTAAAAAAATCAATCAGGGATTAGGTTTGAATGCAAAGTCCTGCAAAAGACACCGCATTTTAGTCATCTCTTCCCGGTCCGTCCTCTCGCCTTGTATCCCGATGTTCTCATACTGAACGTTCCAGCCGCTGGTTGATCTTGTTTCATTCTAGCTTAATGTCCGAACCATTTAATTCTTTGGTGTTCTATAAATAATATACTACATGTCCTCCAATATAACTTTTACTAAAACTTTTTACTAACTTTATCCGGAGGATTTGCAGACTATTCTTTGAAACCCCAATATCCCGTAATCGTTGCCGATCTGAAGCGAGTGAACAAGCAGATCAGTTAGACGGTGACAGGTGGGGGTATATCAATACTATTTCATGGCAATCGCATTGTGCGTTGCGAGGTATAGCTTCACCAATAGGGCCGATGTACTGGTGCAATTTTATTCTGTAGAATCTAGATCTTTGTTTCCCCTTGTTAACAATTGTCCGTATGCTGCTAAATCATTTGCAATCTTTGCGCAGATGCATCATTATATGTATTTTTAAGCAAAGGTAATGTTTGTAACTGGGGACTTCTTTAGAACCAAAAAATGTGACATTGCCCGCCCAACTTTTGGCATGCACCAAAGAGGAGCAGCGTTCTGTTATCTGTTTATTTTGTAATCAGTGTAGAGGTGAAACGTATAGAAATTTATAGGCGAATGAAGATCCAGTACAGTGATTCACGCCTCTCAGTCCAGCAAGTGTATGAGTGGAGTAGCAAGTTTCAAAACAGCTGGACTTCTGTGACATTCTGTTCACGACCGGGTCATCCACATCGAGTAGAGACCCCAAAGTCTATTTTTCTACAGGAATTCAAGCACTTTATCGGCGCTGGAGGACTTGCATTGAAGGCAATGATGACTACATAAAAAAAAATGATACATTTGTTCTTTACATTGTCATAACACATTCGTCAAGAAAAAACAAAATGTTTTCATTTGAAGGCCCATCGGAAAATCCAATTCAGTTCAACCAATCTAACTCGAACTGATCATAAGTATCACCATCATCACCATATAGCAATAATTGTTTGGAGGTCGTCGCTCTCTTCACGGTGCTCCTTAAAGCCTCTCAGTCTCTTGTCATGACTCCCGCCTCAAGCACCTTCAAGGTGTCTGCAATGTCTTGTGTCTATCTTCGTGTTTGTGATTACCTACCTCTTCTGTAAAGAAACATGCCTTTCATCACTTACTCACTACAAAACCTGGAGAATACATTTAACGTAGCTAAAACGACAATAGAAAGAGAATATAAAATGAACCAAACATCTTGCTCAAAGACATCTCAGCAAAATATAAGAGGATATTATATCAAACAGCATTAGGCTGTTGGAAGGGAAAACCCAGAAATCCGTTAAGATAGACAGGGACAGGAATACACTGTTCTTTGCAAGCCACTGTGGGGTTCAATATGGACAAAGCATTTCAGTTTCAGAGACATGATACTGTGGCGGTGGGACACTTACTAAACAAGCTGAAAAGCGCATACATGCCTTTGAATATAAATGTTATAGACTAGTTCTAAGAATATCTTGGATACAGAAAAGAACAAATGCACCCATACGACAAAATCTGAATATTGAAGAAGGTTGAATACTAAAGACGATGAAATGAAAATTGAAATATTTTGGTTCATTTTGAACGGCATGAAAGTTTGGAGAGAACAATAATGGAGGGATATATGCCCGGGATGATACGAAGAGGAAGGCTAAAGTCAAGATGTATGTGTACAGGATGTGGCGGATGATCTCCAGACGGGTGTATCGAACGCGGGACATCTTGCTGATGATCGAGAGGTTTTCCAAAATGTTGTTATGGGAGCGAGGTTCTGCTAGAGACATGTTCGAAGACTTTTTCTGTAACACTTAAGTTTAAAAGCCTCAATGTTATTTTATAGTGGTTGCGAAATGATCCATCTTTCAAATCTATTTATTGCTGTGGGATTGATGCATGTCCTGACAGTATTTACTTTCATTTGTTTGTTGTAGTTATGTCAGAAAATCATAACTGATTAAGTCTAATGGAATGATTAATCGTCTTAAGTGAATTCAAGTATCTGCCATGGGTTTATATATCGTCGACACGTTGTCATTGCGTTATACCACGTGTAAAACTTGTCTGCAACCATATTAACAGCTGTTAAGTTATAACTGTGACACACTCTACTTCCCATTTCTCCCATCCATCTTGTTAGGTCCAAACTTACTTTTTGCTTTGCACTGAATTTGTTAATGCTGTTTAACCTCCGTACTTTTTCGCGAATGTTTCTCCGTCCTAAGTGATATTATGCATTCTATCAAATGAAGAACATTTTGTGCAATAAGTCATTGTCCTTGAAAGTTAGACAAAAAGTTCTTGCATGTTACATAGAGTCAGTTTTACCATACGGCTGCGAATCCTGGACATTTAGTAAACAGGTGAAAACATTTATGGAAGCTTTGGAGATGTAGTTTTATAAAAGAATGCTTACAATTAATTGGACAGCCAACATGAGCAATCTGGACATATTGGGGGAAGCTATGTCACAAAGACAACTTATCACAAACATCAGAAAGAGGCAGTCATTGTATTTTAGCCACGTTATGAGAAGACAAAAACTGGAACATGTTGTCACACCCGGAAAGATAGAGGAAGACAGCGTGAGAAGATTCTTGACAGTCTTGTGTCATGGCACGGAAGGGAGTCAACACATGAATTGATCCATGACGTCGGAGATCGCAATTTGTGGAGAAGCACGATCGCCCACGCCAGCCGGCAAGGCACTGGATGATGATGTTAAGTTATCACGACCGACATCCCGCACATTGAGTATTCCCACACCTGCCCAGTATCCCAATGCAGCAGCCATCTCAAAGTATCTCTGCCACTAACTGCTCCCACGAGGAGTTAATTGCGGTGCTTCCTCTCTAACACTCGAAGATAACATTGGCATGCTTGGCTAGGCTTCACTCCCAATAGAATGTCCAGTTGGCATGTTACCTTCATAGAGCTTAGGGCTGTGGAGGAATTTTCCAATATCTCCAGCTCTCTCGCACTGACCATTCAGTCGAAATTTAGTACGAGGGGAAGTCAAAAAGTAAGTCACAAATATCTGTAGAAAAATAACTAAACATGATAACTTGAAACCAGTTTATTATTATACATACATTGTACCTTTATTTCTCAAAACCATTTCCACCAACATTGATGCACTTATCCCATCGTTTTATCAGTTCTCCCAAACCGGCTGCAAAGAATTGCGTGCTCTGTTTTCTAAACCACGTTTTCACTTCACATTCAACTTCGGCGTCATTTGCGAAATGTCTCCCGCCAAGGTGGGTTTTCAGTGGACCAAAATTCTGGAAATCGCTAAGGACTAAGTCGGGGCTGTAAGGTGGATGTTCCAGAACTTCCCACCTTAGTTGGTTAATTTTCTCCTCAGTTAATCGAGCCGTATGTGGTCTGGCATTGTCATGAAGAAGCAACACGCCTCTAGTCAGCAGTCCTGGACGTTTTATTCGAATTGCATCATGAAGCATCGATAGAAATTCACAGTACGATTCAGAGTTTACATTGTCACCATTATTCTTGAAAGTGGTTAAAAGCACTCCTTGACAATCCCAGAACACTCTGCATAACCTTCCCTGCTGATGGCGTAACCTTTAATTTTTGGACACAAGGCGAAAAAAGAATGTTTCCATTGCATTGAAGCACGCTTTACGGGACGAACATTTGTCAGCATAAAAAGGAAGCATTTCCTTATGAATGTCCTTTGCAGGCAGTCCTTTTGCCCACACAAAACGCACAACAGCACGTTGCTCTATGGTTGTACACACCGTAAGTACAGTCGTCATTTTCTTTATGCGTTACGCATGCGCATGAGACACCTAGCGCCACCTGACACATGGGAATATAAAGGTCGATGTTGCTGTCACCTAATGACACCTGTAGAAAACACCAACTACATTTACCTGCCATCCCACAGAATTGTGTGACTTACTTATCGACTCTCCCTCGTAGCCGCACCATAATCAGTGGACAAACCAACTTACCTGAACGATATCGATATGCCGCCTTTTAAATTAAAACCATTCAGACATACAATGGGAAATCTACAAGACATAGCTAAACATGTTTCTATTCATAGCTTCTTCTGCAGCTATTGAAGACGATCTTTTTGCGAAGGCGGTAGTCCTTTACTTAATTTTAAACCAGTTATTCTGGGACGCATTGAAAATGCTAATCTGATTAAACTCTGTAGCCAGAGATTCAGTGTTTAGAGAATTCTGACCTTTTTGTACATCGTTTTTCCCTCAATGTTTTCTGTGTCTTAGCTTCGTTCTCTACATAAATCTTTGATTGGATCTTGGGACTGGGTCCATTTTAATTCTGACTGTCCTTATATAACATGGGTGTTTTATGTTTTGTTGATTGATCGCACAGTCTGACTATCCGCCCGTCAGTCCGTCCGTAAGCGCGCGAGTGAGTGTGTGTGTGTGTGTGTGTGTGTCTGTCTAATGTGGTGCATTGTAGTGTAGTGTATTGGTATGTAGTGTATTGTAGTGCTATGTAGTGTATTGGTATTTAGCGTATTGTAGTGTAGTATAGTGTATAGGTATTTAGTCTATTGTAGTGTAGTGTAGCATACTGGTATTTAGTGGATTGTAGTGGAGTATAGTGTATTGGTATTTAGTGTATTGTAGTGTAGTGTAATGGATTGTAGTGACCGGTCTTCCTGGTCTAGAGGTTACACGACTTTCTCCGTAATCTAGTATACTCTCGTGAGTAACGTAACGTGCGCGAGAATTGGTAGCGGGTCTCTCTGCGTCGGTAACTTACGGGATATGTGAGCCGGTCGCTAAGAAAGCAAAGGCAAATTACTGAGCGTAATCTTGCCTAGTACATCAACAGCAGCTGAAAAAATGCTGTCGTTGACTGCAACATAAAAAAGTGTAGTTTAGTGTAGTGTATTGCCGTGCTGTGCAGTGTAGTGTCGTGTTGTGTCGTGTCGTGTCGTGCAGTGTAGTGTAGTGTTGTGTAAGTGTAGTGTAGTGTATTGTAGTGTAGTGACGTGTAGTATTGTGTAGTGCAGTGTTGTGTTGTGTAGTGCAGAGTAGTGCAGTGTAGTGTAGTGTAGTGTAGTGACGTGTAGTGCAGTGTAGTGCAGTGTAGTGTAGTGTAGTGACGTGTAGTGCAGTGTAGTGTAGTGTAGTGTAGTGAAGTGTGGTGTGGTGTAGTGTAGTGTAGTGTAGTGTAGTATAGTGTAGTATAGTTAAGGGCAGTGCATTGCAGTGTAGTGTTGTGTAGCGTATATAGTGTAGCGTCGTGAAAGTGTAGTGTAGTGTAGTGTAGTGTAGTGCAGTCTCATCTCATCGCATCTTGTTCCTCTTGTACCTTGCGGTATGGAGGTGAAGTATAAACAGCGGGAGAGTGCCCACTTATGGGCTTCATGTATCCATAATCCCATGGACGTTTTGCTATTCCCTCCGTCCATCGTTTACGTGGTCGGCCTCTTCCTCTGCATCCATTTGGTCTTTACATCATTGTTTGTTGTGGTATACTGTTAGTTGAGAAAATTATTGCAGAAAAGTCACACACCAAGCGTTTGAGACGTAAGATGGTGCATGATGGTGGAAATGACCACGTGTTCACATGCACCCACTGTGAACGGACATTTACAGCGCAAATTGGCCTTATCAGTCACACTCGCTACCGCCATAGTTAAAAGTTATTATGCCTTTTTATAGCACAAACTATCGTCTGTCAAGACGGCAAGGTGCCAATGGCAATGGCACTGTTAGTTGGTAACCTAGTTGCATGGCCAAACCATTTGACTTGATGCCCTCTAATAAAATCTAGGGCAGCTATAACCCCCACTTTAGTCCTGATTTCTTCATTCCTGATCTTATCTCGTCTTGATATATTGAGTATTGTTCTCAGGAATCTCATTTCTGTTGTTGTGATTTTTCTTTTCTCTTTTTCTGTCATTGTCCAGGTTTGGCATTGCTAGCTTAGAGTTGGTAGGAAGATTCTGCTGTAGAGTGCTTTCTTAGTAACTATTGATACATGTTTGTTCTTTAATATTGGTAAATTTGTCCAATGAGTTGGTTTGTCTTATGGCATCTATTTTCGATCTCGTCTTCTGATTTGCCATTTGATGCTATTATACTTCCTGGGTACTGGAAGCCGGCTTCCTGGCCTAGAGTTTTCTCCGTAATCTCGTATACTCTCGTAAGTAATGTGACGACGGTGAGAATCAGCAGTGGTTCGAATCGCGTCGGTAACTTGCGGTTCTATGTGAACCGGCCTCTCAGAAAGCAATGGCAAACTACTGAGCGTAATCTTGCCAAGAATCAACAATCAGCTGAAAGATGCTGCTGATGTTGACAGCAATGTCCTGTAAAGGATTTGCAAACATTTATTTTTTGGTACTTGAAGCTCTTTACCTGTTTTAGGGGGTGGTTTAGATTAATTTTTGTTGTATTTTCTTCTTTGGTTATAGTCATTTATAGTTATAGTAATTTATATTATAGTGTCTATAAATAGTCCATAAATAGTCACTTATAGTCGTTATATTTATACCTCTGTTTTACTTGTCCTAATTTTCGTGTTATGTTTCTTACATATTCCATTTAGACTATTCTTGTGGTCTAGTAACACATGACACAACCTTGTCGTTACGGATCTTATGGTGAAAGGTTCTGAGTGTCCTCCAGTTGTTCTCACTATGCATTCACTGTTGTTGTATAAGCTTCTACATAGGTTTGTTAGATGTGTACTCACTCCATAGCGTTTAAGGATTTCCCATATCTTGTTTCTATTACTCTATCAAACGCCTTTTCGTGTCGACAAAGGCTAATTAAAGTGTTTCAATCAATTCGATCAATTTTTCTATAAGTTGTCGAAGAGCAAAAATGGCGCATGTGCATCTTTTGTTTTTCCCTATCCCAAGTTGTTTAGTTTAGCTGGGGTTCTATAGTAGTTCGTAATATTTTCTCAAGAATTTTGCAAAATATTTTTCAAGTATGACTCAAAAGATAAATGCCACTGTATTGTGTGGAGTTTCTTTTCCTGCCTTTATTTTTCCAAATTGGGATAATTATGGCATTTCCCCATGTTTCGTGGTGTCTTTTGTTCTACCCAAACATGGTTGAATAGTCTATGTAGCCATGCTGTTCCTACTTCTCTTGCTGCTTTAATTAGTTCATTTGGTATTTCGTCTTGTCCCGGTGATTTGTTCAATGGGGCTAATCTGACGGCTTCCCCAGTGTCCTCTTTCAGTATGTTCTATTCTAGTTCTACGGTGGCATCTCTGTCGGTTTCCTGAATTACTGTGGCATATGATGGAATATTGAGAAGTTGTTCGAAGTATTGCTTTCATCTTATTATGATTTGTTTTTGTTCACATCTTGATTCTCTTTCTCCGCAGTTAATTATTTCAGTTGGGGTAATGGGTTCTCCTCTGGTTCTCATTGCACTGATCTTTTTGCAAAAGTTTCTAGTTGCCTCCTTGTAGTTTTTATTTAGGTTTGTTTTCCATGTTCTTCCTAGTGGTTTTGTTTTTCTCTCTTTACTGTTCTATTCACATGTCTTCTTGCTATTCTATATTCTATGGAATATTCTCTGGCGAGCCAGAGTTCCATTGGCCCATGACCTCGCGGTCGGGGTTTCCCGGACTACAGCACGTGGAGGTGGGGTTGACTTGTGTAGTCTGCGGGTCATAAGCAGGCTACTAATTTTCACTTTTTACCCCTCCTGAGAGAGGACAGCTGATCCTCACCCTGTTGGCTGCAGGGCCCGGCGTAGTCCACACCTTGTAGACCCTTTAGTGCAGTGTACGCTAGAAATTTTAATATTTGATATGTCAGATTTGTACACAACTAGCATATAAAGAGAACATTAGAACTTTATAACAAGGATGCACGCATCTCTCTAGCCGGAATTAGCTTTCAACTGACACGAAGTCCCAGTTGGACACATCTTAAACCCATAGAAGGAACACAATACGACAGAAATAGAAAGTTTCTTAACAGATGCATGTAATATTTATGTCGGTATAATGACTAATAGTCGAGCGAGGAGACAGACAGACAGACAGACAGACAGACAGACAGACAGACAGACAGACAGACAGACAGATAGACAGACATGCAGAGAGACATACACACACACACACATACACACATACACACATACACACACATCATCATCATCATCATCATGTCCTTTGCAAAACCTCGCTCCCATAACAACCTTTCGGAAAACCTTTCAATCATAAGCAAGATGTCCCGTGTCCGATACACCCATCTGGAGTTCATCCGCCACATCCTGCACCCATCTTCACTTTGGCCTTCCTCTTTCTCTCTTCCCAGGCATATACCCCTCCATTATTGTTCTCTCCAAACTTTCATGACGTTTCAAGTGACCAAAATATATCAATTTTCTTTGGTTTATCAAAGCCAACCCTCTTCAGTATTCAGCTCTTGAAGTATGTATGCATTTGTTCTTTTCTTTACCCAAGATATTCTTAGAACCCGTCTATAACATTTATATTCAAAAGCATTTATGCGCTGTTCAGCTTGTTTAGTAAGTGTCCAGGTCTCACAGGCGTATGTTGCAATGGTGAAACATGCATGCTCTTAAAAATCTTATTTTTGTAGTTCTGTCTGTCCCATTCCATAATTTATTTAGTTGTTTTAGTCTTTGAAGAGCAATTGATAGTCGTCGTTTAATTTCTTTCATTGTGTCACCATTGTTGGTAATCAATAACCCAAGATATTCAAAATTTTCAATAATCTCCAATCTTTCCTCATTAACATACATTTCTTTCTCCATGGTAGTTTTAACTGTATGCATTATCTTTGTTTTTGCAATGTTAAGATATTAGGTGTGATTTTCACTATTTCTTTGGGTTGAGGTAATTAAGTTTTCTTCTCCATTCTGTGATGTGGAGAGTAATACTGTACCATCAGCATATCGAACCTCTGGTATTTCATGACCACCGATATTTAGGGCATCATATTGCTCCCTGGTTATATCGTCTCTGACATTTTTCATTATATTTTCAGCGTATAAGTTAAACAAATAAGGTGACAGCACACAGCTCTGACGGACTCCTTGCTTGATGTCAAACCAGTCCGATGTCTCGCCATCTATTCTAACCGCTGCTTGTTGGTCTAGATCATTGGTTCTCAACCTTTTTTGGCCCTTGCCCCCCTTCACCATATTTTCAGAACGTCATTCCCCTCCTTCCTATCAAAAATTTGGCTCGTGCCCCCCTTCACGATATTTTCAGAACGTCATTCCCCCACTTTCATATTTCCTACCTAAAAATTCCCCCACCCCTACACAGTATACGTAAAAATGGTAGGTAAATATGTTAAAACAGGTCTAGACATCCACATAAAACGTGATTTGTGGGTCTACTTACTATATAACATAAATTTTAGAAGGTAGAGACGTGCATAACTGTAAAGTATGAAGGGAAAAGCAATATCAAGTAATCGGTTCTTGTATTAACGCGATCTTGAAATGATCTTCATCCCCCCCCCCCTAGAAACCCTAAAATTCCCCCCTGGGGGGGGGGGGGGGGGTGGAATTCCCCACCGGTTGAGAACCACTGGTCTAGATAGAGAATTTATTAGTTGCACTACATATGATGGAAAGCCCATATTCCTCATGATTTCCCAAAGTGTATGATGTTGTACACAGTCAAATGCCTTTGAATAATCCACAAACATGAGAATAGGTTTACATCAAATTCTCTGCACTTCTATATTATTAAACGCATGTTGAGTATGTGATCTCTTGTTCCTCTTCCTTGTCTAAATCCAGCCTTGAACCACATTAATCTTTTCTTCCATTTTCTTACGAAGTCTTCCCATTACGATTTTTAGTAGAATTTTACTTGCATGACTGATCAGGGCAACAGTTCTATAGTTGGTGCATAATTTCAGGTTGCCCTTTTTTGGTATTGAAATGAAGATAGTTCTCGTCTAATCTTTTAGCTAGATATACCATATTTCCATATCTTTTTACATAATGCGTGATAGATTTGTATGCTTTCCTTTCCTTCCGCATTAATTAGTTCTGCTGGTATCTCATCACATCCTGGTGATTTACCATTCTTCAGGTTCTATATTGCCCATGCAATTTCATCTAATGAAGGTTCAGGTTCTGTCTCTGCTGTCATTGGTTCATGTATATCATTCATATTCTCACAGTCATTCATATCATACATTCCACTGCAGTATACTTGCCATCTTAATAGAATTTGTCTAGATTCTGTTAAGGTATTCTCAACTTGTCACAGATAACATTTAATTGAGGATGAATATTTCTTGTCAATAACTTCATTTCTATGAACATTTAGTAATCTCTTCCATTCTTATGATTTTTCTCTATTTTAATACAACAATCTTGTTTATATTAATATTTTTATCCTTTCTGGTGTTCTTTCTTATATATATACTAGCTGACCTGGCCCGGCTTTGCCCAGCCCCTGGCGGGGATCTGTCTGTCTGTCTGTCTGTCTGTCTGTCTGTCTGTCTGTCTGTCTGTCTCTCTGTCTGTCTCTCTGTCTGTCTGTCTGACCCGGATTCACCCAGTCCCTGGTGGGGAGCATCTAATTTAATTCATATAAGTAGTCATATAAGCTCCCGTTCCCGACTATCTGTCTGTCTGTCTGTCTATCTGTCTGACCCAGCCCAGCTTCACCCAGTCCCTGGTGGGGAGCATCTCATTTAATTCATATAAGTAGTCATATAAGCACCCGTTCCCTATTATCTGTCTGTCTGTCTGTCTGTCTGTCTGACCCGGCCCGGCTTCGCCCAGGCCCTGGCGGGGATCTATCTATCTATCTATCTATCTATCTATCTATCTATCTATCTATCTATCTATCTATCTATCTATCTATCTATCTATCTATCTATCTATCTATCTATCTATCTATCTATCTGCCTGCCTGCCTGCCTGCCTGTCTGTCTGTCTGTCTGTCTGTCTGTCTGTCTGTCTGTCTGTCTGACGCGGCCCGGCTTCGCCCAGCTCCTGGTGGGGAGTATCTAATTTAATTCATATAAGTAATCATATAAGATCCCGTTCCCGACTGTCTGTCTGTCTGTCTGTCTGTCTGTCTGTCTGTCTGTCTGTCTGTCTGTCTGTCTGTCTGTCTGTCTGTCTGTCTGTCTGTCTGTCTGTCTGTCTGACCCGGCATGGCTTCACCCAGTCCCTGATCCCTGATGGGGAGCATCTCATTTAATTCACATAAGTAGTCATATAAGTTCCCGTTCCCGACTATCTATCTATCTATCTATCTATCTATCTATCTATCTATCTATCTATCTATCTATCTATCTATCTATCTATCTATCTATCTATCTATCTATCTATCTATCTGTCTGTCTGTCTGTCTATCTATCTATCTGTCTGTCTGTCTGACCCGGCCCGGTTTCGTCAAGCCCCTGATGAGGATCTGTCTGTCTGTCTGTCTGTCTGTCTGTCTGTCTGTCTGTCTGTCTGTCTGTCTATCTATCTATCTATCTATCTATCTATCTATCTATCTATCTATCTATCTATCTATCGCCAGGGGACTAACTTAAGAAATAGCAATGCTACTAAAAATTATGTCCCTTGTTTCATTTTTTCTTATGTTGAGTCATGTAATTACAAAATTAAATTTTAGTAAGTAAATAGATGATAGGACACTAAGAAACTATTACAGTTGGTTGCACAGGAATGAAAAGAAGACGTGTAGAAAATTTCATCTCAATCGGATGGACCGTTCGCGAACGCATAAAGAACGGACATACACACACACACACATACACACATACATACATACATCCTTATATATATATATATATATATATATATATATATATATATATATATATATATATATATATATATATATATATATATATATATATTCTTCTTCTTCTTCAGCGTTCCGAGCCATTGAGGTTCTTTGCTGCAGATACAATCCGTCTCCATTCGTCTCTCTGGTGGACTATCTCTTGCCAGTCGTTGATTCCAAGTGCTTGTAGGTCTGTATATGTATTATCTCTCCACCGTCTTCTTGGTCTACCTCGTGGTCTACGGTCATTTATTTCCTGAGTGTAAGAGAGTTTTGTTTCCCTATTATCTTCCATTCTTTCTATATGCCCCAGCCATTGTAGTCTATTAGCCTTCATGATACCAGTGATTAGCGGGGACTTAAACAGATCATAAACGTCTTTGTTACTTCTTCTTTTCCACTCTCCACTTTGTGTATCCCTAATGGGTCCAAAGATGCGTCTTAAATATTTTGTTCTCAAAGGTTTGTAACAAGGCTTCGTCTCCTTTCGTTGTACTCCTGGTTTCAGAACCATACAGCACAACTGGTCTGATCAGTGTTTTGTATATTGTGATTTTGATGTTACGAGATAGCGCATTTGATTTTAGTAGATGTTGTAGTGCATAGTATATCTTATTTCCAGAGTTGATTCTAGTTTGTATTTCTTCCCTTATGATGTTGGAGCAGTTGAAGATATGTACCCAGGTATTTGTATGTTTCCGTTCTTTTAATGGTCATATTATCTATGTGTATGTGGCCAGAGTTTTTAGCCATTCCGTCTCTTGAAATTACCATATATTCTGTCTTATCTTGGTTGATAACCAGCCCCATCTGTTGGGCTTTTTCCTTTAAGTGAGTCAATATTTCCAATGTCTTTTGTTCACTTTGCCCTATAATATCTATATCATCTGCATAACCAAGCAGCTTGGATGTTCCTCCAATATCACATTCCTCCTTTACCTTCCTTACAACTTTCTCTAGAGCCAGATTGAAAAGTAGCGGCTATAGTGCATCACCCTGTTTCAATCCAGATGTTATTTGGAAAGGGTCTGATTTCCTGCCTTTATATGTTACTATATTATAAGTATCTTCCATGCATAGTCTGGTCATGTTGATTAACTTCCTTGGTATTCCAAATTCCTGCATAGCATTCCATAGACTATTCCTATGGACACTATCATAAGCCTTTTTAAAATCCACAAAAATGTTATGGAGATCTCTTTTATATTCCCAATTTTTCTCGGCTATTTGTCGTAAGATAAATATCTGATCTATTGTTGATCTGTTTTGTCTAAAGCCCGCCTGGTAGTCACCTAATATGTCTTCTGAATATGGTTTTAGTCTATTTACTAATACTGCGGATAGTATCTTATAGCTTGTGGACAGTAGTGATATTCCTCTATAATTTTCACATTGGAACTTGTCTCCTTTCTTAAAGATAGGTATCAATAATGACTCTTTCCAGTCATGGGGTAATTCTTCTGTCCTCCAGATTTTTATTATTAGTTCGTATAGCTTTAGATGTAATGCATGGCCACCTGCCTTTATAAATTCAGCAGCAATTCCATCAGTCCCAGTTGCCTTATTGTTTTTAAGTCGTGTGATTACATATAGGATTTCTTCAAAAGTAGGTTCTTCAATTTGTGGTTCACATGTTAGAACCTCTTCCTGTGGAAAGTGTTACTTGGAGCTTCACAATTTAGTAATTCAACAAAATATTCTTTCCATGCGTTGCACATTTCCTCATTGGTATTTATCATATTCACATTTTTGTCTTTTAAACCATATGTGTTTTGTTGGTGCCCTCGTTTCATTGACTTCAGTTCTTTAAAAAACTTTCTGGATTCATTTTTCTGGTGATTAGTTTCCATATCTTTGATTATATTACTCATATATTCTCGCTTCTGCTGTCGGACTATTTTTGTAGCCTCTTTACATTCATTTCTATAACGCTCTTCCTTTTGGATGTTGTTGATGTCATTTAACCATAAATGTCTGGCATTCTTTTTCCTAATGACTGCTTCTTCACATTTTTTATTGAACCATCTGTTCTTTCTATGCGTGGTTAACACACCGAGACATTCTTCTGCGGTAGATTGAATTGTATTCTTGATGTTCAACCAATATATATATATATATATATATATATATATATATATATATATATATATATATATATATATATATATATATATATATATATATATATATATGTGTGTGTGTGTGTGTGTGTGTGTGTGTGTGTGTGTGTGTGTGTATAAAACTGCAGCGATAAGAATCAACAACCTGGTAGGAACATTTAAGCGTATAAAGAAGGGCATCAGACAAGATTGCGTAATGTCTCCTGATTTGTTCTCATTGTACAATGAACATTAAGTGAGATCTACAGAATATATGCCAGGGATCCTGATTGGTGGACATAATATAAATAACTTACGTTATGCTGATGACAACGTCCTTATAGTAACAAGTCAGAAGGAACTACAGGGCATGCTAGATACAATGGTTGAATAAAGTGAAAAAAATTGGCCTTAATTTGAATAATGGTAAGTCATCAAAGTATCAAAGAAACAGATTGTGCCTAACTGAGCAATAAAAGTACAGGACTTTATTTTGGGACAAGTGCAAAAATTCAAATATCTAGGCACATGGATAACATCAGATGTAAGATGCATCACAGATAGAAAGAGCAGAATATGATAAGCAGAAACTGCGTTCTATCAAATGAAGAACGTTTTGTGCAATAAGTCATTGTCCATGAAAGTTAGAAATAGAGTTCTTGCATGTTACACAGAACCAGCTTTATCATACGGCTGCAAATCCTGGACAATTAGTAAATAGGCGAAAACATCCCTGGAAGAAAGTTTGAAATAGAGTTCTTGCATGTTACAGAGAACCAGCTTTAACATACGGCTGCGAATACTGGACAATTAGTAAATAGGCGAAAACATCCCTGGAAGCCGTGGAGATATGGTTTGATAGAAGAATGCTGAGAATTAATTGGATAGCCAAAATGAGCAGTCTGGACATTTTGAGGGAAGTTAAGTCACAAGGACAGCTTATCACACTCATCAGGAAGAGGCAGTCATCGTTTTTTGGCCACGCTATAAGAAGACAAAAACTGGAACATTTCGTGACAACCGGAAAGATTTGCGGAAAGGTAGATAGGGAATTCTCGTTGAATAATCATATTGTCAACATTCCAACACCAACTGTAAAGCTGTGTTCAGAGACGGTGGAAAGAACGAAGGCAATGAATTACCTGGGGACACGGTTTGATCGAAGCCTTGCTTATAATGAGCACATAGACCAGGTGATAACAAAGGCCAAGCGGGGTTTGGCTGCGATGCGGGTGATGGCGGCAGCAAACTGTGAGCAGCGCCATCTATGTCTACTGTACGAGGGGCTGGTCATGTCTGTTTTTGAGTACGCGATGAAAATCCTGACTCTCAGCTGTAAGCAGATAGAAAGGATGGAAATGATATAGAATGAAGCTATGCGCATTATTCTTGGATGTACAAGAGATACAGCATGCAGGGCGATGCGCTACCTTCTTGATTTTCCAACCATTGAAGACAGAATACAAGTTTGCAGAGCACGCGCCTACCTCAGAGTTAACGCAAACACACAACATCCACTGCATAGTGAAATTATGAAGGTGAAGGGCAGCAGGTTAAAAAGAGGACTGTCGTGGATGGGTCAAGCCGAAGACATTCTTCAGCAGGTGTGTTCACTTGAGGACTTAAAACCTGGCGAGAAGTGGGTACACGTGCCAACAGATTTCTGCACATCCTTTTCAGTTTGCATCCAACTAGAAAGAAAATGCAGACAAGAAAATCTGGCTGCTGTGGAGGCTGAAGAACAAGCGTTGATTTTCGAGAATTCGCTAGACGGTGATGCTGTCACCTACACAGATGGGTCGGTCGTCCGACATGTGAGAAGCTCATGGGCCTTTACCGCTCGGGCTGGAGGGAGAATTGTGAAGGAGGACTCTGGTGCTTTCACTGAGACCACAAGTAGCCTGACTGGAAGTCATGGCAGTAAGTAAAGCAATAACATGGCTCGAGATACAGACATTCACTAGGGCGTGTTTCCTTAGCGACTCAATTAGCATGATCAAGAGGATAGAGGTGGGGTGGATCCGAAGAGAATGGTTGCTGCCTCTGGAGGGGTCTCGGCTGGCAAAGATTAGTTTCATCTTCGTGCCAGGGCATGTGGGAGTACAAGGAAATGAGCGGGCTGACAAGCTCGCAGGTGAGGCTCCGGTGGAGGGCGGACGCGCCATGGACCAGGCTGACATTCTGAATGCTCTACGAGAAGTAAGACATTTGCGTGAACCAAGTGATGACTGTGAATCTACAACAATGGCCAGACTGCGGGAGCAGCAAATTAAAAGAGGGGTGGCCAAACAAGAACACTACGCAGGAAGCCAAAGAAGATTGATAAACCAACACAGAACTGGCGTCGTTAGCCGCTACACGCTGCGGGATTTGCTGAGGAAGGGATCCGAGCACTTATGGACTGAATGGTTCGATGTGCAATGAGGATGATCTGTCGACTAACTAACTAACTAACTAACTAACTAACTAACTAACTAACTAACTAACTAACTAACTAACTAACTAACTAACTAACTAACTAGATAGGGAAAAACAGCGGGAGAAGATTCTCGACACTCTTGTGTCATGGCACGGAAGGGAGTCAACATACGAATTGACCAATGCGTCGGAGATCGTAATTTGTGGAGAGGCATGATCGTCCACGCAGCCGGCAAGGCACTGGATGATGATGATTTTCAGAATAGATACTTCCGCTTTGTCATATTTTCTTTTATTTATCACGGCAAATTCAGGTATTTTCTGCTTTATTATATCTGCTGGGTGTTATTTGCAGAGCGTAAACAACATCCTGACGGCGACAAATGACAGGAGTGTTCCAGACACTTTTTCATACATTTTTAATGATTTTTAGATGATATGGGGTAGTGCATGTTGATGTTTTCAAACTTGTTCTAGGCTATATGTGCATTTCGTCATAACTAGCGTGATACAGTCGGCTTGAGTCATGTTAAAATTTTCAGTCTAATTCGAGGCTAAATGTGCATTTCGTCATAACAAAAAAGGCTTGGTTGGTTGTTTTGTTCAGTGGTGTATGGTTGGTTTCTTTGGTTGTTGGTTTGTTTTTTTGATTTGTTAAACTGTCACATGATTGGTTTCTATGATGGTGGGTTGGTTGGATCGTTAGATTGTTGGTCCGTTGGTTGATTGGAAGCTTGGTTTGTTAATTGGTTGTTTGGTAGTTTGTTTGTTTGTTGGATTGTTTATCTATTAGTTTAATGGTTTGTTTGTTGGTTTGTTTGTTGGTTGTTAGAAGATTTACTTTCGATTTGTTTGCTGGTTTGTTTGTTGGTTGGTTTGTTTATTTGTTTCTTGGTAAGTTTATTGGTTGCTTGGAGTTAAGTTTAGTTAGTTGCATATGCTTTACCGGACGTCGCAGTCAACACCAGCATTTTTTACTGTTGTTATTTCTTGACAAGTTTAAGTTCAGTAGTTTGCCATTGCTTTCTGAACGACCTTCACCCATACCATTTTCGTAAAAAAAAAAACAAAAAAAAACGCAATGCTCTCTGCTGCCTATCGCCCAAAGCTGGTTCGAACGCGGGTATGAGGAATTACGAACTGAGTCGGTAATACTGTAGCCACAGAGCCGGCAGGTTGCTTGTATAGATCATTTATTTATTTGCTGATTTGTTTGTTGGTTCGTTAGTTGGTAGGCTAGTTGGCTGATCAGATGATTTGTTAGTTGGCTGTTTACTTGTTGGATTGCTTATCTATTTGCTTGATGGTATGTTCGTTGTGTAGTTTGTTGGTTAGCCACTGTTTTTGTTGGCATGCTTGTTGATTGATTGTCGGTTGGTTTGTTGCTGTGTTTTTTTTTTTTGTTTATCTGCTGATTGATTTCCTGGTAACATATTGGTTACTTGAATAATTGTTTTATTGTTTTATTTAAGAAATTTTTTTAGTTAGTGTTTCTAGTTTGCTGATTGACATTAGGTTGCTTTGTTAGTTTAATGTGTGTGTGTGTGTGTGTGTGTGTGTGTGCGTGCGTGCGTGCGTGCGTGCGTGCGTGCGTGCGTGCGTGCGTGCGTGCGTGTGTGCGTGTGTGTGTGTGTGTGTGTGTGTGTGTGTGTGTGTGTGGTATATTGTTTGCTTTTGTCTGCTAATTTGGTTGATTTGTTCTATAGATTCTGAATTTGTTGGCTGCAGTGATGACCTGTTTATTAATTTGTTTATTGATGTTTTGGTTTGTATTTTACGTGGTTTGTTTGATGATTGTTGTAGTTAATTGTGATGTTGTTGTTGTTGTTGGTTAGTTTGCTTGTTTCTTGTTATTTGTTTAGTCTCCAGCATGAGAATTGGGGTGGAAGCAGTAACAGCAGCCCTTCGATGTTGGGGGGGGGGGGGGGGGGGGAGACCGATGCAACACACACTGTATTCATTACAGACTCGGAGTATGGTTAGTAATGTGGAGAAAGGAATGTTTTGTGTAGAATGACTTGCCTCGCTTCAGGTCACAGATTGTGTGGATTGTGTGGATATTTTTCCTGGCCGTACGGGAGTGCTGGAAAATTAACAGGCTGATAGGCTTACAGGGAATACACCTCTTGGTGGTAGTTACCTATAGACAAAGGAGAGGTGGTCTGGCGCCTAGGGACAGGTGGAGAAAGAGGATGAACAAACTGAGAAGCCGTATGTGGAGATGATGATATGGCGGGGGATCGGCAAGCGTTCTGCACTAATCTCAGAACTGAGAGGGAAGATCAGGAGAACTTTCAATCAGATGGCTGTTGGAGCATATAGTAGTATGACTCTTCGCTGGCTCCTGAACGAGGGGACGGAGCGCGCGTGGGAATGTCCTGAGTGCAGTGATGTCTGTTCTTAACTCAACTCAACTCAACTCAACAACTCCTAAATCTGTGGTATGTTGAATCTATAGTAGAAGGGGTAGTATGTCCGGTCCTTGTCAGATACGACTGAGCTACCGTAAGGCAGAAGACAGTACAACCTGCTGTCTATTAGCGTCGAATGTTGGGCGATGTTTACTAGACTGATACCCCACATTATAAAAATTGCTGGGACGCAGAGGTGTTTACAAGGCACCAGGGCCAGGTTCTATACTGGCCAAGACCTACTAACATGTCCTAGTCTTGCGTCCTGGGCAACAGGTCCCTTAGGGTCCTGGCTAACGTAGTAGGATCGCTGATTCCTCCAAAGTCAGAGAGTATCTGCCTGCATGGCGAGGAACCACCAGTCCGCACATCAATAAGCCAGACATGGGACAACGGATACACACGCAAACCTCAGGTCCGGTATGATAGCACACTGATAGTGGACAACAGGATGTCTTCATCCGACATACAGGACTTCGCGCTGGAGTTCACATCCAGCGGAATGCAAGCAAGAAGGCAAACATACAAACGGTTTCAGGCGGAGGAGCGAAATTATTTATTCTTGTGTGTTGAAGCTCTAGAAGTGGGATCACTGAACAATGTTTACGTCAATGGAAGTGAAGTGAGTGTAGGGACTTATTTTTTCGACCTGGTAAAGAAATATCACCACAGAGGGCACTGCGTTGCCGAGGTCTCAGTGGTCTCCTCCAAGCTCAGACAATTGCGGGGTGTGCAAGACCGGTGTTGGAGCTCCACGCCTGCGGATAGATATGGCTGTTGTTAAAACGGTTACCAGACTGGAGTACTCAGTAGACAGACCGCCCCAGGGAGTGGTGGCTGAAGATCTTTGGCAATGTGGCATGTCATCTTATGACATCCGCGGTCCAAACTAAGACTTAGATCAGAGTTTAAAGAGTCAACAGATGTCAGCCTGATTGACAAGCTAAATAAAATGACCTTTTCAAGCGCCTTAAGGTGATTGGCGCGTTTTGTACTAGATCCATATGTTTTTTTTACATTTTGTACTAGAGCAATATTTTTTTTAAAAACATTTTGTACTAGAGACATTATTTTACATTTTGTACTAGAGCTATATGTTTTTTACATTTCACTCAGCACGGAGAAATAAGTGGTTAGTCATGGCGTAGAGAACGACGAGTGCAGGCATCAAACTATCGTCCTAAACACGCTGCTGCTGTTTTCAGTGTGGCGTCCTAACCATTTTAATTTCTCCAATTATCTGTGAAGACAGCTGACTATTATACCCTTAGGGATAATGAAACAATACTTTAAGAGATAAATTCTGCATATATGTCGGTAGATTAGAAAGTTATGCACCGCAATGTTTTATCTCTTTAACCGTTAATAACAGACACATGAAAATTAAGTCACAATGTTCATGCACATGTGCAGCAAACATTTCTACTTCTCAACATAATCCCCATCAACTGTAACGGTTGTACTCCATTTTGAAGCAAGGGCATGTATCCCAGATCTGTACCACATTATGTTCCGTTCTCGTAGCCAATTCTTTACTGCAATAATCACTACCTCGTTGTCGTCAAACTTTGTCCCACGGATATCATTCTTAAAGAGATCGAAAAGATGGAAATTAGATGGTGCCAGGTCTGGTCTGTAAGGTGGATGTGGAGTATATTCCACCACATTTTGTCGATTGCCTCCCTTGTTTGCAAATGTGTGTGAGGACGAGCGTTATCTCGAAGGAGAAGCAGTTGCTCTCGATTCATGTGAGGACTAATCCTGCAGTAACGATGACTGAGGTTTGTGAGTGTTTTGATGTACATTTCCGAATTGATGTTTTCACCTTTTGAGGGCACATCCACCAGAATAACCCCATAAATGTCCCCACCCTCACTCACCTCCCCCCCCCCCTCCCCCAAAAAATAAAAATAAATAAAATAAATAACAGAGAGTGTGACTTTACCAGCTGATGCAGTTGTTTTGAATTTTTTCCTCTTTGGTGGTTGAGGATGATGCCACGCCTTTGACTGTCTTTTTGTCTCGGCTCACAATGTTGAACCTAAGTTTCTTTCCCTGTCACAATGTTTGACCCAAAAAAGAAAAAAAAAAAAGTTTACTCTCCATCTATCTAGAACCGCCGCAACAATTCCGAACAAATTGTTTTCCTTTTGGACTTATGGTCCTCTGTGAGAGCTCGAAGAACCCATCTTACAAAAACCTTTGAATATCACAAATATTTGAAAATTTTAATAGCAATACTTTTGCTTATTGAAAGCTGCGTGGACAATTTTTGATTTGTGATTCGCCTATCTCTGCAAATCATGATGTCAGCACGTTCCAGCATGATCCGGCAAACGGCTATGGCAGGTCATTCAGAGCGTGGCGTATCAGCCAGCTCTACACTTTCCCTTGCAGAAACCAAAACTCTCTGCACACAGCGACTAACTATGCTTCGAGTGACTGCAAGGGTGTCATACACAGCACATAAACTTTGTTTCTTTCTCTGCGATCAAAAATTCTATAACAATCCTCTGCTTGTAACGTACGTCATTAATATCTGCTAGTTCAGCGGTTTTGTGTCACAGTTAGAATTGGTTTACAGAGGTGCAATTTGGTATACACTTTTAAAGGATTATAAACTTAAATTGGTGCAAACGTAATGCTTCCATATTTATTCTTCTTCGTCTTCTTCAGCGTTCCGAACCATTGAGGTTCTTTGCTGCAGATACAATCCGTCTCCATTCGCCTCTCTGGTTGACCCTCTCTTGCCAGTCGTTGATTCCAAGTGCTTGTAGGTCTGTATATATATTATCTCTCCACCGTCTTCTTGGTCTACCTCGTGGTCTACGGTCATTTATTTCCTAAGTGTAAGCGAGTTTTGTTTCCCTATTATCTTCCATTCTTTCTATATGCCCCAGCCATTGTAGTCTATTAGCCTTCATGATACCAGTGATTAGCGGGGACTTAAACAGATCATAAATGTCTTTGTTACTTCTTCTTTTCCACTCTCCACTTTGTGTATGCCTAATGGGTCCAAAGATGCGTCTTAAAACTTTGTTCTCAAAGGTTTGTAGAAAGGCTTCGTCTCCTTTCGTTGTACTCCTGGTTTCAGAGCCATACAGCACAACTGGTCTGATCAGTGTTTTGTATATTGTGATTTTGGTGTTACTAGATAGCGCATTTGATTTTAGTAGATGTTGTAGTGCATAGTATATCTTATTTCCAGAATTGATTCTAGATTGTATTTCTTCCCTTATGATGTTGGAGCAGTTGAAGATTGTACCCAGGTATTTGTATGTTTCCGTTCTTTTAATGGTCATATTATCTATTTGTATGTGGCCAGAGTTTATTTTTATATTTATATTTATTATTAGTTGAGGTAATAATTGTGATGCACAAATGTCTGAGCTATTGTCGTAAAAATAAGAAAACAAAAACTTGCCGCCTTTTACGAGTGAAAGGAAACATTCATTTGTTGGATAATTGTCATTTCTATTGGATCTTCACATAGGGAGACACGTTATTTCATTGGTTATATCATTTTCGTCTGACTGTATGCACATGACATTGTTTTGTCATTCCATGGGAGATCATTCACTTTGAACTATACAGGACAGACCAACACCTAAATTTCATACGAATTCTGTCCATATTTCATAGTTGTGGGTTCATGTTGATGATAGACCTGGCTAATGAAGACACCTCTTTAGGGGTGTCTAGTTGGTCGAAGTAAACTTGTTCATTCAGCGAGGCGCTGTCGTCATTTGGAGGTTGCAGGTTCGAATTCCGACCGGAAACAATATCTTTCAATTTTTATGTTGTCTAGTGCGTCCTCTCATCTCCGTGGCTAAGGTATTGCGGACACGATTCGTAATCCCGCTTACCTGCGTTCGAAAGACAGCTGCGACCGATTTGGCAGCAGACCGTGTCGCGCTTGGTGTTAATGTGTTGGTATGATAGCCGGTCGTTCAGAAAGCAATGACAAACGACTGAACATAAACTCTCAAAGACATCAATAACATCCTTTAAATAGGATGTGCAACAACAAAAAACTGCGTCCTCTAGTGTCTACTTCCTTCTTCTACTTTAATGAGCGCCAAGACTAAGCATAGAACTTAAACCCAGAAATAATTATCACATGACATCATCGGGCTTCGATTGCAGACCAAAAATGTCACGACGATAACTTTCTCCACTAAATTCAAATTTAACAGTTCAGATCCCGCGTACAAGCCATTGTACATCTGTACTGCATGAAAGACAATCCCCCCCCCCCTCTCTCTCTCTCTCTCTCTCTCTCTCTCTCTCTATCTCTCTCTCTCTCTCTCTCTCTCTCTCTCTCTCTCTCTCTCTCTCTCTCTCTCTCCACCCCCAATTAGGTAAATAAAACAGATTTAACGCACTGATAAATTATTACAAAATAACTCCTTTGTGAATAGTTCGAAATAATAGTATGAAACCGTGAAAGGTCAGAATTACAACAATAAAATAACAAAAATAAAGCAAAATAAATGATATTAATGAAGACATGTCCCTTTAACAATATCGAACGCGAATGCTTCGTAATCTATTTTCTGTTCCGTACTTCACAGTCGCCTGTGGTGGAATATGATCTTTTTGTTTTTGTAATACTTTTCTGCTTATTAAGAAACGGAAATCCAATGACATCAGGTTGTAGTCGAATAGATTTTGGTTACTCGTCTTTTAACCTTTAAAGTGCAGGATTGTTTTTTGGAGTAGTAATCAACTGTTAAAGGTTAAGATTTAATTGTTTGAATTGCTTTTGAGCCATTCAAAATGGCAATAACGGAAAATGAAAATGTACACACTAAATTTAGAATATTCAATTCCAACATTAACTCATTTCTACTGTATGGATCAGAAACAAGCGGAATAAGGAACACGATTACAAACAAACTGTTGGAAGCAGACAGCCCTGCACTGATTTTCATACAATGGTATACATGTCGGTAGTTAAGAAAGCAATGACAAATTACTAAACGTAAATTTGTCAAGAAATCACAAACAGCCAAACAATACTGAGGTTGACTGTGACTTTCTGTAAACTACAAATATTCATTAATCAGTGCTTGCGCAAAATAGAAGGAATACAACAGCATGATAGTATCACTAATGCAGAACTCATGGAGAGAACTGAACAGTTTAGCTTAATTTAGTTTAGTTTAGTCGACGGATCAACATCACGGCACATGGGTGTAACGCATAAGTGCTCCGTTCTACTCCTAACTCAAGCCTGAGTCCGGAGAAACTCAGCTCAGTGCACGAACTCCGTAGCACCGACGAGGATCCTGAAATACTTTGGGTAGGTGTTTAACTCGAAATTTTGCCAGGGCAGCGCCGTTAGGCTACTCTTTTTCGATTTCCAACTGCCAGGGATGTTTTACTTGCGCAACAATACACACGGGCGTCCGATCTCACTACCCAGAGACCAGGGGGAAATGTTATTACTAGAAGTCCACGTGAAAAAAATCCCGGTCTTCACCGGTGCTTGAGGCGGACACCATACCTTGAGACCTCTCAGCCCCTTCCCCCCTTCCCCCCCCCAGAAAACTACTACACATATACATGTGAATCAAGAGCTGAAGAATCGTAGCTGACGTTGGCTAGAACACTGAGAAAACCTGAGAACAGTATAACCAGAAAAGCCGTTGCCTGGGACACACAAGGCAAAAGAAATAGAGGAAGACTTAAAAACACGTGGAGAAGAGAAGTAGAACGGAAATAAACAATAAGAGGAAGACATGGTGCAGCTGCATCCGATATGTAAGGATAGGGGGCATTAGAATGAGATGTCAGGGGACCTGTTCTCCTGTGTGGGGATAAACGGTGACAAGCGAAGAAAGGTCAATAAAAAGACATGTCCACGCTTTAAGGCGTATTAGGTTAGTTAGTTAGTTAGTTAGTTAGTTAGTTACCTACTTAGTTAGTTAGTTAGTTAGTTAGTAAGTTAGTTATTTAGTTAGTTAGTTAGCTACTTAGTTAGTTAGTTAGTTACTTAGTTAGTTAGTAAGTTAGTTATTTACTTAGTTAGTTAGTTAGTTAGCTACTTAGTTAGTTAGTTAGTTAGTTAGTTAGTTACTTAGTTAGTTATTTAGTTAGTTAGTTAGTTAGTTAGTTAGTTGGTTGGTTAGTTAGTTAGTTAGTTAGTTAGCTACTTAGTTAGTTAGCTACTTAGTTAGTTAGTTACTTAATTAGTTAGTTAGTTAGTGAGTTAGCTACTTAGTTAGTAAGTTAGTTAGTTAGTTAGTTAGTTAGTTAGTTAGTTAGTTAGTTAGTTAGTTAGTTAGTTAGTTAGTTATAGTATGTCCCACAAAGAATGCTTTTATTCACGATCAATTATTTTGAAAACTGTCTGTTGCATCGTTATGAAATTTTTCCAGCCGTCTTATATTTACCCCCACCCATGGAATATGTCTTTGATAGATCCAAAAGCAACTTAAATCATTGAAAGCGGCAACATTTCTTTGATGTTTTGGGGGAAATGTAGTGAATTCACGCTAACAAACTAGTCTTACAGTAAACCACGTTATTTCTGGTAAGGACACAAGTACAAGGCGTAGCCAGATTCGTATGGGAGTGGGTGCAATAAAAAAGTAGCTTAAAGTAGCATTGCACCGGGTTTTTATCCCATATGGCTCAGTCTCTTTCCGCAGGGCGGAAATCGTGGCACAAAGCACGAACTCCGTATCTCCAGCGACGACCCTCTGGAGTCTCCGAAAAAATGCACTCGTGAAATGAAGGAATCGAACATACAACCCTCGGAGCCCGAGTCAGACGGCTTGACCACTTCACCACGGAGACTCCCGAGAGGGGTGCAATGTGTAATATTAGTAAAGACAGAGAATGTACAGAGGTATGGGGTAAATAATGTGTAAATTGACAGGAAAGTAGAAGGAATATATTTCTTACCTTATTTTTCATTTCCTTCTTGTTTCTTCAGCTGCTGGTTAATAATTGTACACAAGTATTCATGTTACTAGGATGCATTTAGCTTTTTATATTGAGTTCGTGAAAGCTTCCAAATAGCTGTGCGTTAATGTGCGTATGGAGTGACCAGTAATGATACCGCAATTTAGTCATCATGTTTCCATTTTTAAGGATCTGTTCAGCTGTCTGTGTAGTTTGTTCACACGTACACATGGGTAACAGACCAGCTTTGAGTCTTCGTGAAAGACTGTCTACTCTGCTGTTTATCGTCAGAGACGGAACATGATTACCTGTTTTGCACTATGAAAATAGTTGTCAGTGTCTCTGTAGTGGGCTTTCTTCTTAACGACCAAGATGTTGGTCCTCTTTTCATTGAAGTTTATAGATTGATTCGTATGCACGTGTGTTGTCCCCTAATTTGACAACGTGTTTGCTCTCACGTTTCTTGTTATGCCACAATATGTCAGTTTCCACCGCAATATTACTATTCTGTTGGTATTCAGTGTGTGTGTGTGTGTGTGTTTGTGTGTGTGTGTGTGTGTGTGTGTGTGTGTGTGTGTGTGTGTGTGTGTGTGTGTTTCAATACAGTTGTTTGTCACCGCTGAGGGCTTGCGGAATTGAAAATTCATCACTGTGGAATACACACTGTTGCCATTGACATTATGCTGATGCTGTAATGTTTAGAGCCTGCAATTCGTCTGCCTAGTTGGAGCAAAATATATCAAGGGATGGAAGTACTGTATTCTCGAGCCAATCTCTAAATACCATTGATCTCATTATGAAAATCCCTATTGTCTGTATGCTTTGATACGAACACGAGCCCAGCATTCTGTATTAAGCCATTATGAGTACTACCAGCATAGGCTATGACCAAACGCTGTCCTTTACTACTGGGCACATAACGCTTTATCTTTTCATCCATTGACTGCCATTCCTTTTCACTTGTGTGGTGCGCATTGATCCACGTCTCATCCAAATACACTATGTCATAATTTTCTTTGCGCATTTCCTTTATTTCACGTAGGCATCTGCTTCTCATGGCTCCTAATTGCGGTTGCTCGCAAAGATTATTTCTACCGCCCTTGTACTTTCAAATAGTGAAGATAATGTCCTTATAATTTTCCACAAAGTTGTTTTGGATAGCTCTACGTTATTTTTCTTTCTGAACCAAACCCTAAGTTTTCTTACAGTCACTGTTTCTTTGGCATCCAGTATTTTTATAATGCTGGATAATCCTGGATATAAAATCCAAAATGTTTATAATTTTACGAGTCTCCGTGGCGAAGTGGTCAAGCCTTTTGACTCGGGCTCCAAAGGTCGTGGGTTCGATTCCGGGCCGCATCCTTCGGTTCACGAGTTAAATTTTTCGGAGACTTCTGGGGTCGTCGCTAGAGCTGCGGAGTTCGTGCTTTGTGCGATGCTTTCCGCGCTGCGCGAAGAGACCGAGCCATATGGGATAGAACTCGGTGCAATGAAGTCGACCCTGTCGACTTTTAAAAGCATTTGTATAATAGCTCGCCTTATGACATCTTTGTCAAAGCTGTCTACAATAATCTTTCTACCTACCGTTTTGTTATTGCGTGGTGGTTTAATTTCAGATTCTTGCACCCATCGACTCAAACCCAATGCATGCACTGTTCTTTTTTCAGAATTTGTAATAGTATAAAACAATTTCCTGCGATCAGCTTCTTGACAAAATTATGTGTACAACTTCATAGCGATTCTTGAAGTGTACAATTTCGCATTAAATCCCATTGAAAAATATTCACTCATTTCAATGTTAGCGATAAGTGGTAAGATTTAAAACAAAAAACAACAATAACATATTAATCAGGTTTCATGAAATAACCCACATTTTGAGACACCTCTGAACAGTCCTTGTTTGAACAACGCGGGTAGTTGGCATAAGGACAGTCCCTTCAAAACAACGTACGATATGTTGACATTGAGCGCTGATTGTCTGGCTACGCTGTAATACATTTAAAATTATGAATTTCATCTCAGACCCGTAAATTATATACCGCATATAAACAAACTTTGAAATCTGCTGTAAAATCTCCAGAACAAAATTTTTTTTGTTGGGTGGACATAATGATAAGGTTATATACTAAATCTCATAATTTTCCCTCAGTTGGTTACCGAGATATGGATGTTTATATTGCGGCAAACAAATGTGGACATAGTATAGTTAGTTAGTTAGTTATTTAGTTAGTTAGTTCCTTAGTTAGTTAGTTAGTTAGTTAGTTACTTAGTTAGTTAGTTAGTTAGCTACTTAGTTAGTTAGCTACTTAGTTAGTTAGTTAGTTAGTTAGTTAGTTAGTTAGTTAGTTAGTTAGTTAGTTAGCTACTTAATTAGTTAGTTAGTTAGTTAGTTAGTTAGTTAGTTAGTTAGTTAGTTAGTTAGTTAGTCGCGGTTCCAACTTCACGGCAAAGAGTTGCCCCATAATGCTACATTCCTGTGTCAGTGAATATCACACAAAATCCTCCTTACTGCCCCTTGTGAATAGTGGAACACACGGGAGTCTCGACAAACCAACAGCCCGCACAGGTTTACTATGCGTAATGCCGCTGCCGGAATGCCAACGCAAAATTCCGCCACGAAAAATACATTTCAACGTTGATGGAAGCGGCAGTCACTTTAAAACCAGCAGCCACACATTACTTTATAAGGCAAACCCGGTTTTAGTTCAGCAATCGGCGGCCGCCATTTTTCCGACCTTGTAGTTCACGCTACAAACAACCGCGGATAATTTTAAAAGCACTCTACACGAAATCCACAGCTCATAGTGTCGTGCTACCCCCATATTTGTATAGATCAATCGGCACTCGATTGGTGATGTAGTCAATATCACGCCAACCGCCATACTTTCTCATAATATTTTCTGGTACCCATTAAAAAAAACTGGATCAACCTGGAACCACAGATTCGCACAAATGTCCAACGGACTGGCAGGCAATCGTGCTGGCCAATGCAGAACCTTGGCTTGCGTTAAGTTTATATCATCCATGATACTGTGACCTGTAGAGTGCCGTACTGTGGCCGGATTTATATCTCTCTAGATTTCTTTCTAACTTATGCTAGATTTCCTGTCTCTGTTGATGTCATGTGTAAACTGTCTTATCACATATGCTTGTGAAACCTGGACTGTTTACCAGTGACACGCTAGAAAATTAAACAATTTCTACATAGTCTGCAGGAAGGTATTGAAGATTAAATGGCAATCCAAGATCCTAGACACCGAAGTCCTAGAAATAGCGTCCATGCCCAGTATCCACAGTCTACTAATGAAGAATCAGATTCGCGGGACTGGTCACTTGACACGCATGCCAGATCACATGCTCCCTAAATGAATTTTTACGGTGAACTTCGTTGTGGTAAACGTGCACACGGCGGCCAGAGGAAACGCTTTAAAGACACTCTGAAGATCTCACTAAAAGCTTTAGGAATACATCACGACACTTGGGGGACTGCAGCCAAAGACCGAAATTCCTAGCGTACATCAAAACGCAAGGATGTTGGTACTTGTGAAGGAAACAGGACTGCAAACGCTGTGGAAAAAAAGGCTGGACAAAACAAACAAAAAATAACCCATTGCAGGATCCTCCTCCTGGAACGTCAAATATTCTTTGCCCACATTGTCAAAGAACATTTAGAGCCAAAATAGGGCTTACCAGCCATCTTAGAACTCACGGTTCCATGCTTTCAACCCCACTGGATGAAATGAATGGTCATCATCATTCTTGGTGGACAAACACCATCTATCACACCTACGTTGTGGTTTACCTCGTCTCACCTTCTTCCATACTAAACTTCTCTAAACATTCATATCTTGTTGCACGCCCACAATATTTCATTCTCCTCAATTTTTGTTTGTCTCTGTAACCAATCGTTTGCAAAATTGCGTTCTTTTTGAGTAGATCTGTCTTCTGTTGTCCTTCCAATCAATTTTTTGTACCGTTGTGTAACGGTTATTTCCAAAAGCTAAGTTATTAAATGTTCAAGGTTCACAATATTCTGCCAGGGCTGTCATTAAAACGGTAGTTACTGTCTATGTTTATGTAAAGATCAGTGGGGTTTTGACACTTGGGGAATTAAAACCACCGTGGTAGTGAAGTCGCCACGAACTGGATAGGTTATGGTTTTCTTTTTGCCTCTGACATAAACAAAATCTATCACCTTACCGAGGATTCGAACCCGGGTCTACTGAATGGGATCCCGACGATCTGGCCATTCAGCCAGACGCTTCTCAGGACATTGGATTTTAAGAAAAATAAAACTGAGGAAAATGAAATTTACAGGGCATGTAAGAAGCCGTTAATATCTGGAAAAGATAATTATGGAGGAGAAGGCGGGGAAGACGAAGATCACATCGGAACTGGATTAAAGAATGTGATAGGTACTGAAAATTGCTTGGTCACGTTATGAGAAGAAATACATTAGAGAACTTGGTGACGACTGGCAAGATCGAGAGGAAGAGAACAAGAGGAAGGCAGAGAAGTTAATACCCTGATGGCTGGACCACGTGGTATGGTCGAGACAAGAACACTGAGCTGATTCACGACTTTGGTGATGGAGTGAGATGGTGAAACGTGACCGCGCACGCTTATTGGCAGAACAAATGATGAATGAAGGTAGTTTACAAGTGACAGTAACAACAGAAGCAGGACAACTGGGCTATGACAAAGACATTTGGAAAGACTTCTTTGAGGGTGGAGTTCCACACAGGGCATGCTGCTGGGTCAACCAGCTGACGTCAAGCCGTCAGATCCTGTCTCATGTAGCTCGCTCCATGGTCTCTTCAAGCTGCTAACATTTGTTTGTAATTCGATTCTGCTTCTGTTTTAGGCCTCTTTCTATTTCATTGCCCGTGAGGGTTCCAGAGGCCAGACTTTGTATTAACACATACAGCAGTAACTATAACCATAGCAACAATAACATCATTAACTGTAACAATAGATACACCATTAACTGTTACAATAGCAACATCAACAACAGTAGCTATAGAAATAGCAACATTAACTGTAGCAACAGCAATATTAACTGTAACAATAGCAACATCAAGTGTAGCAATAGCCACATTAAATATGACAATAGCAACATTACATGTTGCATATAGCAGCCTTAACTGTAACAATAGCAATATTAACTGTAACAAAAGCAACATTAACTGTAACAATAGCAACATTAACTGTAGCAATAGCAACATTAACTGTTACAATAGCAATATCAGCATCATTAACTGTAGCAATAACAACACCAACAGTAGTAGCTATAGCAGTAGCAACATTAACTGTAACATTGGTAACGGCAATAATAGTAACTATAACAATAACAACAGCATTTATTATAGCAATATCAACATTAACTGTAGCAATAATAACAGCATTAACTGCAACAGTAGCAACAACATCAGCATTAACTATAACAATAAAAGCAACAGCAATAACATTAACTATAACACAGCAACGACAAAATCATTAACTATAACAATTAAAAACAAAAACACCATTAACTGTAACATTAGCGACAGCAATAACTAATTATAACAATAGCAATAACAAAAGCATTAACTATAATAATTGCAGGAACAATAACAAAAGCAAGAACAACTTCTTTACCAACAACCGTATAAATAACAATAACAGCAAGAACACAACAACAGCACCACCTGATAAACATAAGCGGCATCAACAATCGCAACAATACTAGAAGCATAAAAAAAACCAGCAGAAGCAACAAACAACAACATCAATAACATCAGAAGAACTAATAGCAAAAGCGACAGCAAAAGCAAGGAAAACATCAAGTATAATAACAAGTTTAACATTAATACATACACTACAGCAAAGAATCTACTTTTTTCATTCTTTGAGCTATTTCATGTATTAAGTAATACATTATTACTACAGAAGAAACAAAAACCAAAGACATAGGTTCTAGAAAAACTAGGAATGAAAATAGAGTTGATGAAAGAAATAAAAAAAGAGGCAAGTGAAATATTTCGGCCACGTTAAAAGAAATTTTAAAAAGTTAGTTGCATATCCTTTTGCGGGATGTCGTAGTCAAAAATAGCATTTATTGCTGTTGTGATCTCTTGGTAAATTTACGTTCAGTAGTTTTAAAAGACATAACACTCTCATAAAAACCATACTGGAGGGTAAGGTTGAAGGCAAGCGAGCAAGAGGTAGACAACGATGGAAGTGGGAAGATAACACCAAAAGATGGACTAACATCAATCCGACAGAATATACAATGAAGGTGAGAGACAGACAGTGTTGGGGATCCATTATAACCAACCTTAATTGTGGAGACGGCACCTGATTGACTGATTGATTGACTGATTGATTGATTGATTATTACATATCCTTTGCAGCACGTTACAAGCAACCCAGCACCAAGTGTCTGGTTGTAAAGTATAGGGTGTATTTTTAATGACTGTGCAGTGTTTGAAAGTATTGCCGGTCCAAGTTTCATATTTACCTATTATGTTGCATGAACTTTACAGAGAGTGAATACAAAACTTGGACCGGCAATATTTCAAAACACTGCACAGCCATTAAAAATACACCCTATACCAGAGCCTTATTAGTATACAACAATCGGTACTCGACGGGCAATGTGGTCGATATCCCGCAGGCCGCACTTACTTCCCAAGGCCTTATTTAGTACCAATTTTAGGCTACGCCAACCTAAGAGCTTAGCCCAATTTTAAAAACAACCTGGCAATAACTACCGGGTCGGCAGACACTCGTGCTACCCACTTCGCCACCGTCTAAGCGGATTTATTTGTACAACGGCCGCTTTCCCCCTGATTTACCTATTATAAAATGGCAGCTATTAAATGGCTGGGAGGTAAAGGCGGCAGTGTGATTTTGACCACATGACTCTATCGAGTATGTATATGTATATGTATATGTATATGTATATATATATATATATGTATATATATATATATATATATATATATATATATATATATATATATATATATATATATATATATATATCAGTTATCAGTTATCAGTTGGGGTATCTTCGTTGCACTCCGGACATGTCCATAGGTGCTCAGATCCTCCCCCCAGCATATGCATCAGCGTCCGGTGGCTAATAGTGCCAGTTCTGTGTTGGTTGACGAGGCACTTTGTTTTCCCGATGTACCTCTCGCGTCTGGCTGTGCCGATTCTTACTCCCAGGTCTTTCATCCTGGACAGCGATGTGGAATCACTGACGTCAAAATCCTCTGTTCTCGCCAAATCTTTAAGGACGTTAATAACATCGGCACGATCCATGGGCTGGCCATCTACAGGGGGTGCAGAGCCAGCCAGTTGATCAGCTCGTTCATTTCCCTCGACTCCCGCGTGTCCCGGGACGAAGATGAAGGTGACTTTACGGACAACAGACTTCCGCAGCGATTCAGTCCACTGTCTACGTACAGATCCAGCTTCGACCTTCTGAATCATGCTCATTGAATCACTTAGTACACACACGTTGGTATAATGCTGTGATTCCAGCCATATGAAAGCCTGTGTAACTGCCATCACCTCCATCGTCATGCTGCTCGTGGTCATAGAGTGGGCACCACTGGATTCTTGAACGGTTCGGCCCGCTGAACGAGCTGTAAATGCCCACGCACTTCTCTGCTGCTTTACAACAGATCCATCTGTATAGATGAGCACTTCGGGGCTATCTGAGTGTTCATAGATGAGCGCGTTAACCTCTGCATTGACAGCGGCAGGGTTCTGCTCTCTGCACCGTCTGTCGAGTGTGATAATGCAGGAGAAAGTGCACTTAAAGGCTGGAGGCACCGCACGCATAAGACTGCAGACCTGTCTGACGACATCTTCCGCCCGACCCATACATGATTTGCCCCTCTTTAGCCTGTCACCCTTTTCTCTGAATATAGCGTCATGCAGAGGGTGCTGCTCATCTGCACTTATTTTTAAGTATGCACGAGCTCTCCAGATCTTGATTCTGTGTTCCATTGTCGGGAAGTCAAGGAGGTATATATATATAACCTATATATATATTATAACCTATTATAACCTATTATATATATATATATATATATATATATATATATATATATATATATATATATATATATATATATATATATATATATATATATATAAAACGCCTACAGACGTGTAAAAGAGTCCTTCACATTGCTTTACTATATTTTACTAAAATTGTTATTTACTTTACTTTACTTTACTTTACTTTACTTTACTTTACTTTACTTTACTGCAAGTGTAATTTACTTTACTTTACTAAAAGTGTAATTTACTTTACTTTACTAAAAGTGTTGTTTACTTTAATAATTTTTTTTTTTTTTTTTTTAGTAAAGTGTAATTTACTTTTCTTTACTTTACTACAAGTGTAATTTACTTTGCTCTTTCACTTAACTTTACTTTATACAAGTTTCCTTTACTTTACTTTACTAAAAGAACCCTTTATTTCACTTATTAAAAGTGACATATTCTTTACTTTACCAAAACTGTCCTATAATGATGGAAGTGGGACGATAACATCAAGATTACTTTACTTTACTTTACTTTATATACCTAATGCCGGTTCAGACAATGGCCTCCACATAACCAATTTTTAAAAAAAAAAGTATTTTATTTGGATAAATAAAAAAAAATAAAAAACAGCAAACCGAAGTTAAAACAGCAGACAGGCATCTAAAATTACTCACAAATGAAAGGAGTTTTTGGAGCACATATCAGAAGATTTTCAAAATCGCATTTCAGTGAAACACAAATCGTGTCTACGTTCTGTCGGTGCTCTGTTCTATTTTCAGCCATGAACTCGCACACAAATAGCACCCACTCGTGCGTTTTTGTGTGTGTAGGTCATGCATGAATAGGATCTTGATTGTGTGTCGTTTATTCAAGTATTTCATTCATACTACTACCGCTTCCTGCCTCTGATCTGACCGTGGATCGTAACAATCATGATTTTGAAACGAAAAACAAACAGTTGTAAGTTTCCTACATTCTTCATTTTACTTCGTTTGCAGGATATCCAGTTATCATTCTTAACATTGGCGCGATGTTTTAAGAATGGGACCAGCTTATGGAAAATCTTTGGTTCTGCGGTAGTTTAATGACTAAACGCTCGTATGCCAGTCCAGTGGTCTTGGATTTGATCCGCATCGGACGAGTTTTTAAAGTTTTAAAACTGACGTCAAATTCCTAGAAAATCCCAGTTAATAAATGCTGGTATCAGTGTCAAGTCTTAGTCAGATATGACTGAGCTAACGCATGGCAGTAGACGATAATACCTACTTTCTGCTAGAGCCGAATGTTGTGCGGCGCTTACCATGCCCGACACCCCAAATTGTGCTAACGGATTCGGGCGGAGAAGCGCGTTTGAGAGGGTGCAAGCCGTATCCTGGTGTGAGGAAATACAACCTTAAGACAACATGTTGTGGCAGGGCAGACCAGGCCTTAAGCCTTGGTTAGCAACTGGTCTAGAATCGAAGCTCCGATAGGCGGACGGTTAGGGCATTGCTTTACTGATAAGGCAGCTTCTGCAGCTTGTCTTGTTCCAGATGTATTAGTCTTACCTTTCCCCTGAAGTGCTAGGCAGACGGAGAGAGAGAGATTATGCTGCATGGGCAACAGATGGTCTCTACAATTCTGCCCAGGTTTTGTGCTATCTTCATCGTCATGTGCCATGCTGGTAGCGTAGGCGGTCATGTTTCGCAATCTCACTCGATCACCAGAGTCATGGATCAGCTCAGTGTTGCTGTCTCGACCATACCACATGGCCAAGCCATCCAGGTATTTACTTCTCTGCCTTCCCCTTGTTGTGCATTGGAGAGGAATAACTCCATCCCTGGTCTTCGCAGTCTCGGAATTAAAGCGACATGTGTCAGTTACGGGTTATAAAACCTTGTCTGCATGATGATGGAAATGACCATGTGTTCACATTCATCCATTGTAGACGAACATTTACAGCGCGAACTGGTCTATCAGTCACAGTGTGTTGTAGTTAAGGCATCCCTTTTTTGAAGCACAGTGTAAAAAATATCATCTGAAATATCATCATAATATATCAATATCAAGACGGCAAAGTACCTGTCAAATTATGATGTTGGTGTCTACGTCATATAAAAAAAAGTTAGTTGTATAGACTTTACAGGACATAACAATCAACCCAGCATATTTTTGACTTTTCGTGATTATTGGTCAAGTTTAGGTAGTCTGCCTTTGCTTTCTGAACCAACGGCACCCATATAATTTCATTAAAAAAAAACCCAAAGTAATGCGGTCTGCACGTCATGTAAAAGTACATACAAATAACTTTAACTGTATCGGGTTTACATTCAGTAGTTTGCCATTGCTTTCTGAAAAACCGGCACCCATAACATTTTCCAAAAAAAAAGAAAAGTAAGGCGGTCTGGACGTCATGTAAAAGGACATACAAACAACTGTAACTGTATCGGGTCGAGTGGCAACAGTAGAGTGGCAGTGGTCCTGTGTTCGAACCCTCTTACAGGCGGATAAAAACAATAGACCTAGAAGTCCATGTCGACCTAGCCTAAAAATGGTACTTGAGGTGTAAAGGCTGCGGAGACAAGAAAACCCACAGAGTAGATGGACTCAGGATGTGATAGATTGTTTAGATATGAGGGCAACCCCGGGATGAAGGGAGAATATCCATTAATTAGATATAAAGGGGCAGTATCCACTGCAGATGTATCATGAGAGAATATCCACTGTCTAAGTATCAAGGGCGAATGGGTAGCCGATTCAGCCTCAAACCAATCGGTGAACTAGGGTATGCCTACCCGACATGAGAAGACAGGATTCGGCAGACTGCGAGAAGAAACCATTGTTGATTCAACGGGCAAGACAGCTTTTATCTGCAAAGCGTTGAGCAACATAATGAGCACGGCAAGACACGTAGAGCGCCCTGGTGATCCACTAAACCTGTATTCGTCTCCAGTCGTCTTGATTTGTTTTGCCACTGGATTCAGATGGATCCAGGCAGGAGAGTGTGGTCGACAAATTGCGCAACTCTTCCTCACTTTAATCCAATTCATTGCGCAAGGCATTCTTCATACAACTTCATCTATCACCTTCAAGCCTTGTTGCCATGGGCGAGCTGGCAGTCGTAGTCGCAGACCTGCACACAGACGGCCCAGTCCCTCTATAGGAAAGCACTGCTCACCTTCATAGCATGAGGAAGGGGGTAGAAAAGGTGCACTAAATATTGTCTGCTCCATCATTACCTAACCAGCTAGGCGCGGTTGCTGGGTACCCTATACTGCGGTCGATTTAAAGTTTAAAAAAAAAAAAAAACACAGGTAAATCAAAAAAGCATAAAATATTCCCTTATCCATCGGCACTTGGAATGTACACACCCTACGTGATAGAGACGGCGCGTCGGGCCCAGAGAGACGAACAGCGCTGAAAGGGTTATGAGCTGAGTAGGTACAACATCGACATTTCAGCCTTGAGCGAAACACGACTTGCAGAAGAAGGCCACATCTGAGAAGTAGGTGACGACTACACATTCTTCTGGAGTGGAAGGAAAAACGAGGAGAGACGCCAGTCCGGTGAAGGATATTCCATTACGTCGGTCCTGGTTGGCAAACTAGCTGAATTTCCGAAGGCTATAAACGACAGGCTTATTACCATAAAGTTACCCCTGCTAAAAGGAAGGAAGCATTCAACCATCGTGAGTGTCTACGCACCAACCATGACCAATATAGATGACGTCAAAAACAAGTTCTATGAGGACCTGCACAAAGTATTAACATCAGTCCCCAAAGGAGACAAACGCATACTCCTGGGTCATTTCAATACCATAGCAAGCAAGGACGCAGCCTCTTGGAGTGGCATCATTGGAAAGTACGGAGTCGGAAATTGTAACAGCAATGGACTCCTCCTTCTTCAGACCTGTGCCGAAATCGACGTACCTGATCACCACAATAATTTTCCGTCTTCCCATGAGAAACAGTACATCGTGGATGCACCCTCACTCGAAACACTGGCATCTCATTGACTATGTCATCGTCAGGAGGAGTGACAGACAAGACGTTCGGGTGACCAAATCTATGTGTGGTGCCGAATGTTGGACAGACCATCATCTGATTATTTCAAAAGTAAATATGCGCATCAAACCACCACGGCATCCTCAAGGGGTAAAACAAAAGTGCAAAAGTGCAAAAAAAAAAAAAATAAATAAATGTCACCCGCCTAAACAGTAAATAAACGCAGCTGTCGTTGGAAAATATGCTGGATAACCGCCTCAAGCCCATTGCCGCAGCTAAACAAGATGCGGAAACAGAGTGGAGAGCCCTAAAGGACAAAATTTACAACACTGCTATGGAAATTCCGAGTCCTCCGAAGACATTAACCAATTGCTGGCCGAGAAACACCTTGTCCACAAGGCATTTTTGAACGACAGAAAGTCAACATAAAAAAAGATGCCTCCAATAGTATCCGGAGAGTAGTGCAGCAGAAACTTCGGTACATGCGGGACTCCTGGCTAAGCAACAAAGCTGAAGAGATTCAAGGTTTTGCTGACATGACATGAAAAACCTCTACGACTCACTGAGGACAATCTTTGGTCCTACATCATCAGACATTGTTTTCCTCGTCAGTGCAGATGGGGGAACATTGGTCACTGATAAGAAAGAAATCCTTCAACGCTTGGCAGAGCATTTTAGCAATATCTTAAATGCAAACTTCTCCATCGATGATGAAGCCATCAACTGCCTTCCTCAAGTCCCCACTAATGATAATCTTGCTGACCTGCCAACCATTGTGGAAGTAAAGGAAGCTTCCAGCAACTAGCAACTTTCCATTGGCAAGGCACTGGGTCCTGACTCAATCCCGGCAGAGATATACAAGGCAGGTGGGCCTGTCCTAACAGAGCAGCTTCACCAAGTCTTTACAAAAATATGGGTGAACGAGACCCTGCCACAATATTTCAAGGACGCGTCAATAGTCCACCTATACAAACGTAAAGGAAACCGCCAATCCTGTGACAACGACCGAGGCATCTTCTTGTTCTCAATTGCAAAGTCGCAAGAATTCTTCGCAATCGCCTCACAGCCAATCTCGACAAAGGTCTTCTTCCTGAGAGTCAGCGTGGCTTCAGAAAAGAAAGAGGAACTGGTGACATGATTTTCGCTGCAAGGCAGTTGCAAGAGAAATGTCAGAAACAGAACTCCGAAATGTTCTCCACTTTCATTGATCTTACCAAGCTTTTGATACAGTCAGAAGAGAAGGACTATGGAAGATTTTGATGAAATATTAGTGTCCACAAAAGTTTATCCAAATAGTGCTGTTATTTCAGGATGGTATGCAGGCAAGAGTATAGGAAAATGGTGAACTGTCTGCGCCCTTTCCTGTCACCAATGGAGTGAAGCAAGGTTGTGTCCTGGCACCAACATTGTTCAGCCTGTTTTCAGCAATGCTGACGAATGCCTTCGAAAACAACTACACTGGAATAGACATCAACTACTGCATGGATGGAAAGTTGTTCAATCTAGGAAGGCTGAAAGCTAAATCCAAAACTAACCCCGACACCGTCAGAGAGCTCCTGTTTGCTGATGATTGTGCTCTATATGCAAACTCAGAAGCAGACATGCAATACATTGTTTCAGTTTTCTCATATGCCTGTGCCAACTTTGCGCTCAATATCAACTTTGAGAAGACTGTAGTTATGTACCAGCCAGCTCCAGTGATTAATCACACTGTGCCGAATATCAACGTGAATGGTCATAGACTAAGTGTTGTGGACAAATTCACCTATCTTGGCAGCGCTGTGTCACAAGCTGTCACAATTGATGACGAAGTGAATACAAGATTCTCAAAGGCCAGCGCGGCCTTTGGCAGACTGTACAAGAATGTGTGGGACAGAACTGGAATAAGGCTGCAACTTTGAGAAGACTGTAGTTATGTACCAGCCAGCTCCAGTGATTAATCACACTGTGCCGAATATCAACGTGAATGGTCATAGACTAAGTGTTGTGGACAAATTCACCTATCTTGGCAGCGCTGTGTCACAAGCTGTCACAATTGATGAGGAAGTGAATACAAGATTCTCAAAGGCCAGCGCGGCCTTTGGCAGACTGTACAAGAATGTATGGGACAGAACTGGAATAAGGCTGCAAGCAAAGCTGAAAGTCTACAAAGCAGTTGTATTATTCACACTGCTATATACTTGTGAAACATGGTCTGTTTACCAGCACATGCTAGGAAATTAAACCACTTCCACACAGTCTGCCTTAGGAAGCTATTGAAGATTAAATGGCAAGACAAGATCCCAGACGCTGAAGTCCTAGAAATGAAGAATCAGATTCGCTGGGCTGATCACTTGACTCGCATTTCAGATCACGGGCTCCCTAAAACGAATTTTTTTTTTTACGACGAGCTGCGTTTTGGTAAACGCTCTCATAGTGGTCAGAGGAAACGCTTTAAAGACACTCTGAAGATCTCACTAAAAGCTTTTGGAATTCATGACGACATATGGGAGACTGCTGCCAAAGACCGAAATTCGTGGCGTATATAATTACACAAGGGTGCATTCACTTGTGAAGCAAACAGAACTGCAAGAGCTGTGAAATAAAAGGCTGGACAACAAAATACAACTGCAGGAGATCCTCCTCCTGGAACGTCAAGCATTCTTTTGCCCACAACTTAATGAATACCGAATCATAACCATGCAAAACAAGTATGGCAAAGTCCTCGAGAAGATAGTAGCATGCAGGCTGCAGCGACATTTGCAAAGTCGTAATCTGCTTCCCAAAGGGCTCGAGAGTTATCGGCCTGGGAAGGACACCTGGGCCAATGCTGCAACTTTTGCATTTGATGTCTACGAGGGCTTCCAGGATGAACAAAAGACAGTGGTGGCAGCGCTTGACCTGGTGGATGCGTTTAACAGGGTCAGGTATGATCGGTTGATATACACACTATTGGACATAGAGGTCATAGAGGTCCTTGCCTTGTTAGATGGGTTACGGCGGTCCTTTAAGATCGCAAGGTTGCACTGCGCATGGGTTACTGGATTTCTGACCATTGTACTATTACATCTGGGTTGTCGCAGGGATCTGCCTTGTCCCGTGCTCTTTAATGTCTACACCAGCAAAATCGCAGCTATTGAGACACAAGGTGTGGGGAGAATTTTGACATTTGCTGATGATGTGCTGGTGTACAGACAGGGCAGAGACAGCTCCAGTTTGGCGAAAGACTTACAGGTGGCAGTAAATGGGGTGGCAGAGTGGTGCAGGGATGCAGGGGCCATTATACACCCAGACAAGGCATCGGTTTTGTGGTACTTCCTGGATAACCGGATCGTCAAGGCAGATGTCCCAAGTATTATGATGAATGGATGTGTTCTTGGGGGAGAGAGTAAACTGAAGTACTTGGGTATCACCTTTGACAGGTGTTTGTCTTTTAAGGATCATGTGGAAGCTTTGGTGGTGAAGGCTGGAAGGGGACTTAATGCATTGAGGGCTATGGCAGCAACCGGGGTAGATCAGAGGATGCTGTAAGGCTCTTTCAGCAGTTAATAATTTCTGTCATTGAGTATGGTATGGGGCTGCTGACAGTATCAAAGAGCCATCTTGAAAGGTTGGAGCGCATACAAAATGCTGCTATGCGGGTAATCCTGGGGTGCACAAAGGACACACCAATTATATGCATGAGGATATCCTGGCGCTACCAACAATGCCGGATAGGCATAGTGTCCTTCAGGCCAAATGGCACCTGAGAGTTGCTGCAGATAGGGATCACCTTTTGCATGAAGCCATGGATATGGTCAGGGGTCACAGACTAAGACGAGGCATGTCCTCGATGATACATCAGGTGTGTCATCTAGAGACCATCAATCGTGAAAGAGAGTGGGTTGAAGTTCCGAAAGACATGACGGACTGGCACAATGTAATAATATCACTGGATCGTGAGAGCAGGGAATGGGCAGCGGGCCGCATTGCGTTTGAAGTGCAACAACTGATCCAGAGTAACACACATCAAGGCCTCATAGTCATCTACACCGATGGGTCAGTGGTGAGAAGCAGATGTAGTGGTTGGGTTTTATTGCAAAGGCTAATGGACGAATCTTGAAAAGGAGAGTCTGGCATATGAGGCTGCGACCTCCAGTATGAGAATGGAGGTGGAGGCAGTAACAGCGGCATTCCGTTGGCTGGAAGAGACTACTGCAACACACATTGTATTCATTACGGATTCAAAATGTATGCTTAGTAAGGTGGAGAAAGGAATGTTTCGTGTGGAATGGCTATCGTCGCTTCAGAGGTCACAGATTGTGAGAACTGTAATTTATTTTGCCCCGGCCATGCTGGGGTGCGGAGGAATGAACCGGATGATAGGCTAGCAGGGAATGCACCCCTTGGTGGCAGATTGCCTATGGACAATGGAAAGGTGGTCGTGTGCTTATGGCACCATGTGGAGAAGGATGAGGAACAGATTGATAACCCATATGTTGGAAAGAATGAGATTGCGGGCGATCGGCAGGGGTTCTGGATGAATCTCAAAACTGAGAGGGAAGACAGGGCGAAATTTTAATCAGATAGCGGTGGGAACGATTTGTAGTATGACTCCTCGCTGGCTGTTGAAGGAGGGGACAGAGCACGTATGTCCTGAGTGCAGTGTTGTAGGTTCTAAACTCAACTCAACTCAACTTAACTCTTTGCCCACATTGTCAAAGAACATTTCGAGCCAAAATAGGCTTTGCTAGTCATCTTAGAACTCACTGCTCCATACTTTCAACCCCACTGAATGAAATGAATGGTCATAATTATTCTTGATGACAAACAACATCAAGGGCGACTATCCACTGTATAGGTTAGTTAGTTGCATATCGTTTACACAACGTCGCAGTCAACCCAAGCATTTATCGGCTGTTTGTGATATCTAGACAAGTTAGCATTCAATAATTTGCCATTGCTTTCTGAACGACTGTCTAGATATCAATGCAGACTATCCACTGTGTAGGTATCAGGGGAGAATATCCCCATCCTAAGAACCACGGGAGATTATCTACTGCCTCGGAATGAAGGGAGAATACTCATTGCGTACTTATCAAAGGAGAATATCCGCTGCCCCAGGATCCATGGAGAATATCCGCTCCCTCAGGGTCCAAGGAGATTATCCGCTGCCTCAGGTATTCAATGAGAATATTCACTGCCTCAGAATCCAGGGAGAATAGCCACTGCCTCAGAATCCAGGGTGAACATCCACTGCCTCTGATATCCAAGGAGAATATCCACAGCCTCTGCATCAAGGAGAATATCCACTGCCTCAGGATCGAGAGAGTTTGACCGCTGCAATAGCATGAGAGAATATCCACCTCCACAGGATCAAGGCAGAATATCCGCTTCCTCGTAACTGGGGAAGAATATATATACTTTAAAAATAAATAAACGCAACAATTTTGGTGTTACTTTTATAAAATACTAGCTGACCCGGCCCGGCTTCGCCCAGACTCTGGTGGGGAGCATCTCATTTAATTCATATAAGTAGTAATATAAGTTCTCGTTCCCGTTACCGACTGTCTGTCTGTCTGTCTGTCTGTCTGTCTGTCTGTCTGTCTGTCTGACCCGGCCCGTCTTCGCCCAGACCCTGATGGGGAGCATCTCATTTAATTCATATAAGTAGTCATATAAGTTCCCGTTCCCGACTGTCTGTCTGTCTGTCTGTCTGTCTGTCTGTCTGTCTGTCTGTCTGTCTGTCTGTCTGTCTATCTATCTATCTATCTGTCTGTCTGTCTGACCCGGCCCAGACCATGGTGGAGAGCATCTCATTTAAATTATATAAGTAGTCATATAAGATCCCGTTCCCCACTATCTGTCTGACAAGCAATGCCAAGTTGAAAACATGAAATGGAAAACTGAATTATTGAATTCAAGAAATATTCACTATAGTTATATTGTCTGCTGTAGAGTCGAGAATCTTGCAGGATCGTTCACATAATGAGCATGATTTCGTGAAGTATGTACGGTCAGCCTAAAGTAATACAATAATGTAGTCCTCACTTGCCTGTGGCTGATTTCGTTTTAAATAAGACAATTTTAGAGGCAGTAATAGTGATTTATTTCTTCATTAGGTTAACATCAACAATGAGACTCTTGAGTCATTTGCACTCGTAATGACGTGCAGTTTTTATGTAACACTTGCTGAGACTACTTTAAATAATTTGCAAATAGATAAACTAACTTTGTATTTGAGAAACTTGACATGAAGAATATCATACAAATGTGTTATTTTAAAGTAATAAACTCCTGGAACAGAAAGAGTTATTATTATAGCAGTTTGAAATACAGAAAGTGAAAGCAACAAATAAACTTGCAACTGATACCGGGCATTTGCTGTGAATATACGATGTTATGCACCTATTTTCTAAACACAACTGCACTTGATGTTGTTATTATTGTGCTGGCATGCTGGAAGTACCACATGGACCCCGGCACTTAAATCAACATCTTCTGACAATCATGTTTAGAGGATAATCAATGTTGGATCCAAGTGGTTCAGAGGCAGGAGTCTAAAGCAATAATCAAGGCAGAATGGGTTAAAGTTACACGAGGGCAGCTTTGTCAAATATACCCCAAAACTAAAGGTGTTAGATTACGACTATGACATAAAGCCAAAAATTTCCCCCAGGATCAAATGTGTTAAAGAAACACCAGAACATAATGCATTTAAAAAGCATGAAGACATTTGTACTTTTCTACTATTTCTCATTCTATTCTCCTCATCCTCCTTTTTTTTTTTATCTTTCTCATCCTTTTCGCCTTCTTCTTCTCAACCTCTTTTTCTTCTTCCCCTCTTTTTCATCCCCAAATTCTACTTCTTCTCATATTCCCATCCTTCTTCTCTTCTTTGCCTCCTCTCCTGCTTGCCTGCCTGCCTGCCTGCCTGCCTGCATGCCTGCCTGTCTGTCTGTCTATCTAGAGGAGAAAAGTTTGCTTAATGCTAGGATTATTTTTTTTTAAATCTTGTATAAATTTCAAGTTATGGCCGAACACCAAATATGATGTCTAACGTAGTGCTTTTTGATAAACAATATATTTTGTTTTTCTGTCTGGTGCGTAGACGAATAAATCCGAAGATTTTCCAACGCGTGAACAGGCCACATATAGCTGTCCGTGTGTGAAGCACGGATTTTCCAAATTTAGTCCACACACTTGTAGCGATTGTCCCTGTGCTTTGTTGATCGTCATGGCAAATGCAACTCGCACCGGAAACTGCAGGCGTTTGAATTCGAATGGCATGTCTGTTGGAATCATTGGGATGCGAGGCAACAGTACATCTTCTCCTTTAAATTTCCCATTCAAAATTGTAGCTTCGATGATATTGTTCATCATCTTTTTGACTGCAAGCCTGGTACCGTTGCAAAGTCGAGGTGGATTGATGTTTCGGAGAAGAATGATAGGCACACCAATTTTCAATGTTAAAACGTGCGCCGGTATGCCTGGCGAATCAAGGGAATTCAAGAATTCAGTTGGATAATTGACAACTTCGTCTTGATTCATCATAGAATCGATGGACTTATACGTTGTCGCTTCGCCTGGTATTTCGTTTTGAATGGCGCAATTGATGGCATTGACATCGTTGTTTTTAGCTGCTAATATAGCACGTGCACTGAGCCATTGATGATTTTTGTGATTCCGTGCCATATTTGGGAAAACTTTGTCAATTAATTCGTCTATAGTTGCTGTGATGTTACAGAAGTTTGTTGGCAACGTGATACTATGTGTGGATTCATCGATTGGCATTTTTCCATTCCCAATATCCAACAATTGTTTTGCGAAAACTTCTGCGGATGCATCATGTTGTAGTTGTACACGCATGTTGGTCTTCAAAGTCAATTTCTGAACGTGTCGCCACAAAACTGATGATTTCAGACATGCATTAAGTTCATCAGCGGGTGTTGAACGTGGTATAACTGGTAGAGTTTGTCGAAAATCACCAGACAATAAAATAAGTGCGCCACCGAAGAGCTGTTCATTTCCTCTGAAATCTTGTAGTGTACGATGAAGCGCCTCCAATGCTTTTTTGTGTGCCATAGTACATTCGTCCCATACAATGAGTTGACATGATTGGAGTACTTTACCCATTCCAGAATTTTTTCGGATATTGCATGTTGGTGTCTCAGTGATGTGAATATTCAAGGGCAATTTTAGTGCTGAATGTGCTGTTCGGCCACCATCCAAAAGAGTTGCCGCAATTCCAGATGATGCGATAGCCAGCGCAATATTTTGTCGTGATCGTATGGTTGCTAATATAAGTGAAATGAGAAAAGTTTTCCCTGTGCCCCCGGGCGCATCTAGGAAATACAATCCGCCGGTTTGGCTTTTAATTGCATGCATAATTATGTCATACACTATACGTTGTTCTGGAACCAATTTCAGAAGATTCGTTTGAACAAATGCACACAATTCGTCGACATCAAAGAGTGATTCTCGTTGCAAATCACGATCGAAAAGATCGTTTGCAGATCGATCTGGCGCAGTCATTCCCAATTGTACCAGTGGTTTGTTAGCGATTGCCAAACATATGTCCTCCGTCGAAACCAATGCTTCATTATACACATTTTGTGTGAATTGAATGTCCGGATTTTGATTCATTGCACGCAAACGATGTAGGATGTCTTCACTCATACAGTCTTTGTATTTTTCCCAAAGATCTTTTGGATTGGATGGGAAGCAAGTTGTCAATATGATGGCAAATAATGTGCGTATTTGCTGTGGTTGAGCAGTATTTGATGCATCAGCGAGTGAAGTGTCCCAGTGTGCATCGTTTTCAAGAAGATGTAATTCTTGGCAAGTTTCACGATAAGTGGCACATACTTGACCGTTTACTGTTCTTAATTCTTGAAAGGATGTCGGTCCACGTACGTTGATTAACAGTAATCGCAAGTAAAAGCATTCTGCATTGTTTGGGTGAACAGTGTACAGACGGCCTAACGCGTCGGTCGAATATAAATTGGTATGTCCTTCAACTGCTTTACCTTGTTTGCGACGTTGAAACTTTTTCGCTGATGCATTCCATGTGTAGTATGTTGGCACTTCAGAGTAAAGTAGTGTCTTTGCAAACATATCATTCCCACACAATGAAAAAAATGCAGTTAACGTTGTTGGTGGTGGTGACAATGCTCGTTCACTTGCATTTTCTGTTGTGAAGTACACGCGCTGTCCATTTTCAAGGTGCACTGCCAAATGAACAACTGTTGGATGACGTTCATGGATTGGAAATGATAAAATACGCCATACTGCTTCATTACTATTAATGTAGCGTCCCACTTGATATTGGTCTATTTCATCGATAGACGCAGTTGCATTTCCCACTCCAAAAACTGCCATATCGCTTCCTTTGTTGACATATTTGCAAATGTACTTGATCGATTTAACCGAATTGCAATACTCGACATTGATGTGTGCTTTGTACGTTTTCGAGAGTAACGGTGAATACGGTACAACCCAACGATTATCGACTTGAAGATCATTGTTTCGTACTTTTAAAGTGATAGATTTGCCGCCATCTTCAGTTGAGCGTCGACGATATAGTGGATATCCGTCATTGCCAGTGATTGTCTCTGCATGAGTGCTGTCAAGCGAATCGTGTCGATATGATGGCGGAAAACACTAAAGATGCGATATATTGTTCAACATCTTTTAGATAACTTCTTAAGTATAGAAAGATGAGTTACAATGTTATGCATTATGCATTATTTTTATGTAAACTTTGAAAATGTCTAAAAGATTGTATCATTATTTATTATAACTCATATGCCGGTACATAACTATAGACAAAGAGTTTATAAATCATTGAAAACGATACAACAATATGACTATAAGTTATACAACAATGTTATTAAAAGTTATGCCCCTTGAAATAACTTTTTCTAGAGTTAAGTCCCTTAGCTAATGTGTAGTCACGTCATTTTCTTCCCTTTCCCAAGCGTTTTGGTTCGGGGATTCTTTCATCATCATCATCATATATTTACGTACGTATTTTGGGAATGGGAGGAGGGAGGAGGAGGAAGAAGAAAAAAAAATACGACAGTTGACAGCTCTGGAATGAAAGGAAGGCGTGTAGAAAATTTCATCTCAATCGGATGGGCCGTTAGCGAAAAAATAAAGGACATACATATTTACATATTTACATATTTACATACATACACTTTGTTTTATAGATATAGATATTCGCTGATTGGGCATCGGTCAACCTATCGACTATGTCCATCTGGTCATTAACTTCTCGTGGTTACCTGAAGTGTACTCACCTTATGATTCGTGAGGTCATGAAAGAGGTCAAGGCAAAACACCATTTTTGACAATAACTCGTGACAGGTTCATGATAATCCCGTGAAACTTACTGAAAACAAAACTCTCTGACCATATTATTGAATGCCCATGAAAGATTGACGCTCCTCGAATAAATTCAGTTGAAAATTCAATGCGCAAGTATGGCTCATCTCACTACAGAACAACGACACATCATTGGATGTTTACAGGCTGGACAGTCACAAAGTGTAGTAGCCAGATAATTTAATGTGGTTAGAAGTACCATTAGTCGCCTTTGGGGGCGATTTCAAGAAACTGCCTCAGTGGCATACCGGCCGCGCAGTGGAAGACCCAGAATCACAACTGCTGCCGAAGACCGCTTCATACGACTGCGTCACCTTAAGAAACGATTTGCATCTGCGTCCTCTACAGTCCAGTCAATGCCAGGAACTCGTCGAATTTCAGATCAAACGGTCAGGATCCAGCTACACGACGCTGGTCTTTGGGCTAGAAGCCCTGCAGAGGCCTTTTTCTTACCGACCGGCATCGCCAGAACCGACTGCAGTGGGTGAATCAGCATCGCCAATGGACCGTTGGGAATGACTGGAGACGGGTTTGTGTTAATGATGTTTGTGCTCCAGCGACACTACAGACGGAGAAGAGTTTACGGCAGAGTTTGTGAGCGCTTCTCCCAGAACAGCGTTGATGAGGTTCCTCCATATAGTGGTGGAGGTGTACTGATTTGTGTGTGTGTGTGGGGGGGGGGGGGTGAGGCGATCAACTTCATGGGAAGAGGTGACCTGGTGCAAATTGAAGGGCGCCTGAAAGCTCAACGATACGTCGCTGAAATTCTTATTTTTCTTATTACCCTTATGTCCTTCCACATCTGACTGCACGAGGGTCGATTTTTCAGTAGGATAACGCTCGACCTCATGTGGCACAACTCACCACCCAGTTCCTCGCTGACAACAACGTCCAGACCATTCCGTGGCCAGCCATGCCATCAGACTTTGAACCCCACAGAACACTTATGGGATGAACTTGACAGACGACTCCGCTAGCGAGACGTGGCTCCAGCAAATCTCCGACAGTTGTCTCTTGCACTGTGTGAAGAGTGGGCAGCAATCCCACAACAACAGATCCAACGGTTAATCGGATCCATGTTAAGGAGATGTCATTCTCTGATAGAGGCCATATGATGCCATAACTTTCCTGAAACGGAGACCTCGGTCGCAAAGACTAGTAGCCCAAACCAAGTTTAATGAACTTCATTTCATTGTTAAAGTCGGACAGTTTCTTCATGCCAGGATTGAAACATTAATTCCGTAAAATAAAATGTTGGAACAAGTTTGCAATTGAAACTGCGATAATGTTGCGTTACAGTTTTTGATCAGTATATATTCCCTCGGGAACAAAGTCTTTTTACTCTTCTACTTCTTGTAGTTCTGTTCTTCTTCTTCTTCTTCTTCTTCTTCTTCTTCTTCTTCTTCTTCTTCTTCTTCTTCTTCTTCTTCTTCTTCTTCTTCTTCTTCTTCTTCTTCTTCTTCTTCTTCTTCTTCTTCTTCTTCTTCTTCTGCTTCTTCTTCTTCTTCATCGGGAACAAAGTCTTTTTACTCTTCTACTTCTTGTAGTTCTCTTCTTCTTCTTCTTCTTCTTCTTCTTCTTCTTCTTCTTCTTCTTCTTCTTCTTCTTCTTCTTCTTCTTCTTCTTCTTCTTCTTCTTCTTCTGTTACTCCTTTTCTCCCACTCACATACATCTTCTCTACCTCCTCCTCCATTCTATCACCCCTCCCCCTTCTTCTTCTTTCTTCTCCTCCTTCTTTTTCCTGCTACTCCCCCTTCTCATCCGTTTTACCTTTCTTCTTGTAAACAAACAGTTGATTTTAATCAATACATTAAACACAATTTCCTTCCCTTGTAACTATTCCCAAACCGCCCTCATCTGCCCGAGGGAGGAAAAAAAAAATACACCGCCAAACACAATAAAGTTTCTGGTTTTGACGAGTCCGCACAGGTGTATCTTTTAAGAAGATGCGCAGGTCATTAAGGACCTTCCTGCATGTCGACTTCAAGTGGGCAACGCTCACTTAACGACTATTCAATCTTCCTAAGCTAGCAGTTATTTCCCTTTCCCCTTCAGCGAAAGCTCTACCTGCAGACGAAGAGGGCTAGTGACATAGTCCCAGTAGGTTATGGCATACTTTTTCTTGATCTTCCCGTTCTCAGTTGGTGGGGTCGCTGGTTAGAATCTGATTTCTTCTTCTCTCCTCCCCCCCCCCCCCCCCCCCCCCGCTCGCTGGCTTTTAACTCAAGCATAGTCCACACATGCCACTTCTTCAGGGTGTTTTTAACGTCTCACTACACTTTGTATGTAGAACGGCTGTTTTGCAAAGCGACTTGCAAACGGAAAACTTACTCTCCAACAAACAGCTGTTCTACATACAAAGTGTAGTGAGACTCAACAAAATCACTGTAGTAGCATTGGACTAAATTTTGCGCGTGAATTAATTTTCCACATTACCAGTGTCTCTCGCCATCAGGCGAACCAACTCCGACTTCAGAAGTACTTGTAATTTATGACCCCAATTCAAGGATGAGAAGTGAACAATTTAGTCTTCTTCTGCTTCTTCTGCTTTCATCCGGAATTTTTTTGGATGTAATTGCGCTGTGCCTGTTTACAGCGAACTGCGATATTTGCACCTTTTGATCGACACATCCGACTTCTTCCTGCATTTGTTGACCGCGTTAACCTTCCCGGGTATATTTTAGTCTAATTGATAGGTGTATGTGTTGTCCCGTTACCTTGGCATCAGCACACCGGATGTTTAAGCACGAGCGGTCTTAACCATTCGGTTACGCTGACCTCAGAGAAATCGCAATTATTCTCTTAACAAGTTTTGCAGCAAAGAGGAGGGCAAAATCTAGACGGACGTTTCCTTTGGGTAGTTTTATTAAGTAGTTCATGGTGAAGATGCTCGGGTGGATAGGCAGAGATTTCAACTTGGTCGATGGCAGGTAGGTACCGTAATAAAATGAGCATCCTTAAAGATTCATCATCATGTGAGATGCCGATAAGCGTTGGCTGTCATGTTTCGCCAACTCGCACGATCACCGGTCGTGGATTAGCTATGTGTTCTTGTCTCGGCATATCAAATGGACATGCCATCCAGGTATTTATTTCTCTGACTGTATGATCTATAACTGATTTAACATGAAATAAAATAGCACAACAAAAGAAAAGAACGCTTTATAATATAGAGGAGGCTTCAAATCAAAACCTTTAAAGTGTGATATAAATTACAAAATGCCATGCCTTTGTCTTGTAATCTGTGAATTTTGTAGTTAAGAATGTCAAGAGAGTTCAGCTCGTGACATCGCGGTGCAGACGAACATGGTGACGTTATAAGGACAGTTTAAAGATGGCCGCCCCACTTTTGACATGCACCAAAGAGGAGCAGAGCTTTGTTATCCGTTGTTTTTAAAATCAGTGTAGCGGTGAAAACTCTAGAAATTCATCAGCGAATGAAGATACAGCAGGTAATGCAAGCTTGGTTACATACGTGAGCAAGATAAATTTTTTTTTTCTACAGGAATCAAAGCACCTTATCGGCGCTGGAGAATTTGCACTGAACGCAGTGGTGACTACATCGAAAACTGATATATTTTTACTTTTCTTTTTCACAATATATCCACTAAAAGGCATTTACGATTTTCATTTGACGCCCCCTCGTATAAATAATGTAACAAGACTAATCAATAGCATAACAAGAACAATGTTGGATTCGATAGAAAGAAGCAATGAAGAAACGTAATGCTAAAGATGCTATCACGGTACAAATTGCTGTCCATGTGAACCAACCCGGCCAAACCAAAGTCCATCAGACAACTGGAGAGTGCTTCAGAAACATCCCACGCCCTGGTTTCTCCCACGTCCAGGAACTCGATGGTCATCTTATCCGGTGTGTTGTGGCGGGTAATGATACATCGACCCAGCCTCTCTAATGTCTGGCTGCCAAAAGTGCTCCATTAACCTTTGTTACACCTCTCGTACGGGTCTAAACGGATAATAGGGAGGTAAAAATACTGGCGGGATCTTCAGAAAACGACGGTTGGTAATTGTGTTGTTATTTTCGTATTCATCGTATGTAGATGTTATGGGCAAATTCATCACCATCATGTGCAGTGTCGACAAGCGTAGGCGGTTGTGGTGTGTCATATTACGCGACCACCTGAGACCTGGATCAGATCTGTGTTCTTGTACCGATGATCACATATGGCCAAACCAAACTGTCTAGGTATATATCTCTCTGCCACGCCTTTGCTAGTTTCTCGCGAATTTAGCCAATTGTCATTAATTGTTTAAAAGTTTATTTTCTATCATCATCATTATCAAGTACCATGCCAGCTGGCGTAGGCGTTCATGACTCCACAGACCTCGGTCTTTGGTTTTCTGCATCAACTCTGCTGATGATATTCCTCCATGCCACCGTCTCATTCCACGCAGTATCATTTCTCTTGGTTTGCCTCTGATTCTTTTTCCCCTCGATCTCTTTAATTGCCACGATGCTCTCCAATGCCTCTCTTCTCATCACGTGCCCAGAATGCCTTGACCTTCTATGTCTTATTTCTCTAATCAATTTTATGGTTTTCATTTGTTTATCGTAGAACTGCTTCATTGGTTTTTCAGTCCGTCCTTGGTATTGTTTGAAATTTCCTCAGAAGCCATGTGTCCACTATGATAAGATCAATCTTAACTTGTCTGACGTCTGAGCTTTATTTTATGAGAGCATTCATCATCATCATAATGTGCCATGACGATGAGACTGTGCGGTCATGTTTCGACAAATCATACGATCACCATAGCCGTTGATCAGTCTCGTTGTCTTGTCTCTACCATGTGACGTGGCCAAGCCATCCAGATATCTACTTATTTGCCTTCCCCTTGTTCTTTCCCCCTCAATCTTGCCAGATGCCACCAAGTTCTCTAATTTATTTCTTCTGATTATGTGCCCCAAATATTTGACTGTCTGCGTATATGTTCTGCAAACATTTAACGGTTTTCATTTGCCTCTTCAAGAACTTGCTCATTAGTTTTTCTGTCTCTCCATGTTATTCTTTGCATTTTCCTCAGAAACCATAGTTCTTCGGTCACAAGATGTTTTTCAGCTCATTGATGGGAGCTTTGGTAAATACAGGGTACGGGCTAACCAAAGTTCATAATTATGAAAGAAGAAATTGAAAACGTTACAAACGTTAACTATTTTGACCCCATAATCAACAACAAGGGGAAATATTGAAGAGATGTTAGAAACAGGCTGGTTATTGCAATGTAGATGATAAACAGAGAAGTCAGACAAAGGCTGGTCATTGCAATCTCATGTCATCTCATCATGTTCCTCTTGTACCTTGCGGTGTCGGAGTGAAGTTTAAACATCGGGAGAGTGCCCGCTTATGGGCTTCATGTATCGATATTCCCATGGACTCTGTTATTCCCTGCGTCCATTGTTTACGTGGTCGGCCTCTTCCTCTGCTTCCCTCTGGTCTGTACATCATTGCTTGTTGTGGTATACTGTTAGTTGGTAACCTACTTACATGGCCAAACCATTTGACTTGCTGCTTTCTAATAAAATATAGTGCAGCTATAACCCCGACTTTAGTCCTGATTTCTTCATTTCTGATTTGAACTCTTCTTGACACATTGAGTATTCTTCTCAGGAATCTCATTTCCGTTGTTGTGATTTTTCTTTTCTCTTTTTCTGTCATTGTCCAATTTTGGCAGTGATAACATAGAGTTGGTAGGAAGTGTTGTAAAGTGCTTTCTTGGTAGTTATTGATACATGTTTGTTCTTTAGTATTGGTGCCATTTGTCCAATGAGTTGGTTTGCCTTATTGCATCTGTTATCGATCTCGTCTTCTGATTTGCCATTTGATGATATTATACTTCCTAGTTACTTGAAACTCTTTACTTGTTTCAAAGGATGTTCGTGTAGGTGAATCGTTGTTGTTTTATTTTCTTTAGCTGTAGTCAAAACCTCTGTTTTACTTGTGCTAATTTTCATGTTATGTCCCCTACACATTTCGTTTAGACTATTCATGTAGTCTTGTAATTCAGCTTCTGATTTTGCTATTAGTGCTTGGTCGTCCACAAACAGGAGTTCTCTAATGGTTAGATTTGCAGATGGTTCTTCTTCTGTGTTCTCGTCATGCGGTGTTCTCGCGGTCTCCTTTTGGCTGGTTTCTTTACATATGTTGTCTATATATGTTATAAACAAGAGAGAGGACAGGACACAACCTTGTCGTACTCCAGATCTTATGGTGAAGGGTTCTGAGTGTCCTCCAGTTGCTCTCACTATGCATTCACTGTAGAGGATAAACAGAGAAGTCACACACAGGTTGGCCAATGCAATAATAATGGTAAAAAAAGAAGTCAGACACAAACTGGTCTTTGAAATGTAGAGGTTAAACAGATAAGTCAGACACAGGCTGGTTATTGCAATGTAGATGATAAACAGAAAAGTCAGACACGGACTGGTCATCCCAATGTAAATGATAAACAGAAAAGTCAGACACGGACTGGTCATCCCAATGTAGATGATAAACAGAGAAGTGAGACACAGGCTGGTCATTGCAATGTAGAGGTTAAACTGAGAAGTCAGACACAGGCTGGTCATTGCAATGTAGATGATAAACAGAGAAGTCAGACACAGGCTTGTCATTGCCATGTGGATGATAAACAGACAAGTCAGACATAATCTGGTCATTGCAATGTAGATGATAAACAGAGAAGTCAGACAAAGGCTGGTCATTGCAATCTCATGTCATCTCATCATGTTCCTCTTGTACCTGCTGTGTCGAGGTGAAGTATAAACATCAGAGAGTGCCCGCTTATGGGCTTTATGTATCGACATTCCCATGGACTCTGTTATTCCCTGCATCCATCGTCTACGTGGTCGGCCTCTTCCTCTGCTTCCATCTGGTCTGTACATCATTGCGTGTTGTGGTATACTGTTAGTTGCTAACCTACTTACATGGCCAAACCATTTGACTTGCTGCTTTCTAATAAAATCTAGTGCAGCTATAACCCCGACTTTAGTCCTGATTTCTTCATTTCTGATTTGATCTCTTCTTCATACATTGAGTATTCTTCTCAGGAATCTCATTTCTGTTGTTGTGATATTTCTTTTCTCTTTTTCTGTCATTGTCCAATTTTGGCAGTGGTAACATAGAGTTGGTAGGAAGTGTTGTAAAGTGCTTTCTTGGTAGTTATTGATACATGTTTGTTCTTTAGTATTGGTGCCATTTGTCCAATGAGTTGGATTGCCTTATTGCATCTGTTATCGATCTCGTCTTCTGAATTGCCAATTGATGATATTGTACTTCCTAGGTACTTGAAACTCTTCACTTGTTTCAAAGGATGTTCGTGTAGGTGAATCGTTGTTTTATTTTCTTTAGCTGTAGTCAAAACCTTTGGTTTACTTGTGCTAATTTTCATGTAATGTTCCCTACACATTTCGTTTAGACTATTCATGTGGTCTTGTAATTCAGCTTCTGATTTTGCTATTAGTGCTTGGTCCACAAACAGGAGTTCTCTAATGGTTAGATTTGCAGATGGTTCTTCTTCTGTGTTCTCGTCATGCGGTGTTCTCGCGGTCTCCTTTTGGCTGGTTTCTTTACATATGTTGTCTATATATGTTATAAACAAGAGAGAGGACAGGACACAACCTTGTCGTACTCCAGATCTTATGGTGAAGGGTTCTGAGTGTCCTCCAGTTGCTCTCACTATGCATTCACTGTAGAGGATAAACAGAGAAGTCAGACACAGGTTGGCCATTAGAATAATAATGGTAAAAAAAGAAGTCAGACACAAACTGGTCATTGAAATGTAGAGGTTAAACAGATAAGTCAGACACAGGCTGGTTATTGCAATGTAGATGATAAACAGAAAAGTCAGACACGGACTGGTCATCCCAATCTAAATGATAAACAGAAAAGTCAGACACGGACTGGTCATCCCAATGTAGATGATAAACAGAGAAGTGAGACACAGGCTGGTCATTGCAATGTAGAGGTTAAACTGAGAAGTCAGACACAGCCTGGTCATTGCAATGTAGATGATAAACAGAGAAGTCAGACACAGGCTTGTCATTGCCATGTGGATGATAAACAGACAAGTCAGACATAATCTGGTCATTGCAATGTATATGATAAACAGAGAAGTCAGACAAAGGCTGGTCATTGCAATCTCATGTCATCTCATCATGTTCCTCTTGTACCTGCGGTGTCGAGGTGAAGTATAAACATCAGAGAGTGCCCGCTTATGGGCTTCATGTATCGACATTCCCATGGACTCTGTTATTCCCTGCATCCATCGTCTACGTGGTCGGCCTCTTCCTCTGCTTCCATCTGGTCTGTACATCATTGCGTGTTGTGGTATACTGTTAGTTGGTAACCTACTTACATGGCCAAACCATTTGACTTGCTGCTTTCTAATAAAATCTAGTGCAGCTATAACCCCGACTTTAGTCCTGATTTCTTCATTTCTGATTTGATCTCTTCTGCATACATTGAGCATTCTTCTCAGGAATCTCATTTCTGTTGTTGTGATATTTCTTTTCTCTTTTTCTGTCATTGTCCAATTTTGGCAGTGGTAACATAGAGTTGGTAGGAAGTGTTGTAAAGTGCTTTCTTGGTAGTTATTGATACATGTTTGTTCTTTAGTATTGGTGCCATTTGTCCAATGAGTTGGATTGCCTTATTGCATCTGTTATCGATCTCGTCTTCTGAATTGCCAATTGATGATATTGTACTTCCTAGGTACTTGAAACTCTTCACTTGTTTCAAAGGATGTTCGTGTAGGTGAATCGTTGTTTTATTTTCTTTAGCTGTAGTCAAAACCTTTGGTTTACTTGTGCTAATTTTCATGTAATGTTCCCTACACATTTCGTTTAGACTATTCATGTGGTCTTGTAATTCAGCTTCTGATTTTGCTATTAGTGTTTGGTTGTCCACAAACATAAGTTCTCTAATGGTTAGATTTGCAGATGGTTCTTCTTCTGTGTTCTCGTCGTGCAGTGTTCTCGCGGTCTCCGTTTGGCTGGTTTCTTTACATATGTTGTCTATATATGTTATAAACAAGAGAGAGGACAGGACACAACCTTGTCGTACTCCAGATCTTATGGTGAAGGGTTCTGAGTGTCCTCCAGTTGCTCTCACTATGCATTCACTGTAGAGGATAAACAGAGAAGTCAGACACAGGTTGGCCATTGCAATGTAGATGATAAACAGAGACGTCAGACATAGGCTTGTCATTGCAATAAAGATGGTTAAAAAAAAAGAAGTCAGACACAGACTGGTCATTGCAATGTAGAGGTTAAACAGAGAAGTGAGACACGGGCTGGTCATTGCAATGTAGATGATAAACAAAAATGTCAGACACGGGCTGTTCATCCCAATGTAGATGATAAACAGAGACGTCAGACACAGGCTTGTCATTGCAATATAGAGGTTAAACAGAGAACTCAGACACAGGCTGGTCATTGCAATGTAGAGGTTAAACAGAGAACTCAGACACAGGCTGGTCAATTGCAATGTAGTGGTTAAACAGAGAACTCAGACACAGGCTGGTCATTGCAATGTAGAGGTTAAACAGAGAAGTGAGACACGGGCTGGTCATTGCAATGTACAGGTTAAACAGATAAGTCAGACACAGGCTGGTCATTGCAATGTAGAGGTTAAACAGAGAAGTCATACAAAGGCTGGCTTGTGAACATAAATATAACAAAAACGGTTAAAAAATTAAAGTGAGACGTTAGCAATGACGCACTTCCAGCAGGTATCTTGCTTCCATGTCCATTCTTTCTGTTATCTTACATAGACCTCTCCCGATGGTGTCCGAACTAACACTTAAACTGTAAACTCAATTGCCTATTTTCGTTATATTGTTGTCAATACTCATAAATTTCCTACGTAGATACTTTCTGGAGTGATCTCGTGCACTAGGGGAAACATTTTTTATCTAATATCTTTCCTTCGCCAACTTATAAGTTGCACACATTATTAAGTTGTTGTCATAAAATCCTCTTTTGTCAACACATTCTAACCAACTCTGTTACATTTGGCATTGATGGTAACAAAAGGGTAATAAGTAGAGATAATCGTATCACCTATTCATTACAAAACTTGAATGCTTTCGTCATACTAGTTTAGATATACTTATCAATTTCTAAACTGTCTAGAGTGTAGCTTCATATCTGATCTAAATATATTTTATATCTCTAAATGTAGCATATACTTATACAAAACAAGTTTAGTGTACTCTGCCGAACAATGTTCCACAAGAAATCAGAGACCACACCATTCCTTATAAATACTGTCTTAACCTATTTGAACATTATCTCAGTACATAATACATGCCCCCTTCCCATATATATATATATATATATATATATATATATATATATATATATATATATATATATATATATATATATATATATATATATATAGAACAGAAGGAATGGACATAGAAGCAAGATACCTGCTGGAAGTGCGTCATTGCTAACTGTCTCACTTTAATTTTTTAACCGTTTTTGTTATATTTTTACTATATATAAGGCAATGTGTATCCGGATGTATTTGATGCGTTCGCGAATGATTGGGATGAAATTTTCTACATGTTTTCTTTTCATTCCCTGCAGCCAACTGTCATAGTTTGTTAGTGTACAAACAGCTATTTACTTACTAAAATTTATAATTTTAATTTACATTATCATTTATAAATAGCGAGGGGATTTAACTCAAGAAAAGTTATATCAAGGGGCATAACTTTTAATAGCATTGCTATATATATTATATATAGATTGTTGCATTGTTATCAAAGGTTTATAAACTCTTTTTCTACAGTTATTTACAGGCATGTGCGTTATAATAAATAATAATAAAATTTTTAAGCATTTTCAAAGTTTTCATAAAAATAATGCATCTATTTAAATAGTGAAATTTTTCTAACCCATCTTTTTATATCTACAGTCATGTAGGTGATTAAAATCAGCTTTCATTAAAAATAATGGATGTATTTTAGATACGTTAGAATTTTATTTCTGTACTTTTTTTGGGAGTGGAACTTTTGAATTAATCGAAGCATTTGTTTTTTCCGTTCGCTTGGTCGAGAGAAGGTCAGTACACAATTCACATGTGTATATGCTTGATTTTGTTTTTGTTTTTAAAAAAAAAGTTGGCCGCGTGTCTGTCAACATCAGGTTTTTCTTTCAATGTTGTGGGTGTGAAAGAGAACACATAGTGTGTGGAAGGAAATTTTTTGTTCATACTTTATGTATACTATGTAAATATCATTTGATGTTTGAACACCCTGTTAAACAGACCTACACAAATACCAGACAGACAGACAGACAGACAGACAGACAGACAGACAGACAGACAGACAGACAGACAGACAGACAGACAGACAGACAGACAGACAGACAGACAGACAGACAGACAGACAGACAGACAGACAGACAGACAGACAGACAGACAGACAGACAGACAGACAGACAGACAGACAGACAGACAGACAGACAGACAGACAGACAGACAGACAGACAGACAGACAGACAGACAGACAGACAGACAGACAGACAGACAGACAGACAGACAGACAGACAGACAGACAGACAGACAGACAGACAGACAGACAGACAGACAGACAGACAGACAGACAGACAGACAGACAGACAGACAGACAGACAGACAGACAGACAGACAGACAGACAGACAGACAGACAGACAGACAGACAGACAGACAGACAGACAGACAGACAGACAGACAGACAGACAGACAGACAGACAGACAGACAGACAGACAGACAGACAGACAGACAGACAGACAGACAGACAGACAGACAGACAGACAGACAGACAGACAGACAGACAGACAGACAGACAGACAGACAGACAGACAGACAGACAGACAGACAGACAGACAGACAGACAGACAGACAGACAGACAGACAGACAGACAGACAGACAGACAGACAGACAGACAGACAGACAGACAGACAGACAGACAGACAGACAGACAGACAGATCCCCGCCAGGGACTGGGCGATGTGTTCCCAATTATCATATCATTGATATTTGCCCATTCTATTAAATTCTCTCCTCTATCTTTTCTACAACCTAGGCCATAATTCCCCACTACATCCTTCATTTTCTCTTTTCCTACTTTTACTTTAAAATCTCCAAGTATTATTTTTATTTCCTGCGATCCAATTTGAAAAAAAAAAGTTTTTTTTTTTAAAAAAGTCGCTTAAATGTCGCTCCAATTTGAGCCATCGCAACATTTTGTCGTAAAAGTTTTATTTTTTAAACGAGTTGTTGGGGCTTAAATTGTATGATAATAATTGTGCTTTGATTT
>JACEFZ010006124.1:0-90091 GCA_014155875.1 Cepaea nemoralis | reverse complement strand
CGGGGGGCCCCCATATCAATTTTTTCTGAAATTTTTTTTTACCTTCAGAGTTTACACAGTCAGGAATGATATTTTCAGCAAAGTATTTTCTTAAGGGCAATTCATCCCTTTTTTTCCATTTTTGTCAACTCTCTAAACCTGGCGTTCCACACTTAAAAAGGGCCCCATATCTAGGCTATCATTGGGGCTACGGCAGCATGAATGCTTTTAGCATTGGGAGTTGATGCCCCAAATTTTGGCCCGGTCCCTGCCTGCACAATTGACTGCGGGGTACTGCTCTTGTTTTGTGAAAACAGGGTCCCGATTCACATAGATGTGGTCGCCAATACCTGGCCTTCAGTATGCTTTTTTTTCATCATTTCGTCATACTTTTTTTGTGCATCGATCGCAAATGGGTCTGCATTGATGATGTTGAGAATCTTTGGGGCATCTGATCGTCCCCCGGATAACTGTTTGTCACACAACTTACATATTCCCTTTCGCTGAATCATCGTCTTTAACCTTGAAGTAATCCCAAACGGCGCTGTATACTTAGTTTTTGATGCCATTTTATTTTATGGGCGACCAAAGAAATTACGAAAATAAATATTCAAGTCCCACAAACTCTGAAGTAATGCCCATTAAAATTAAAAATGAGTTTTTTTCTTAAAATTCTTTTTTACATCAGCGGAAATAGAAAACCGGGAAGTGCTACTGTGCTATTGCCAAAAATTTCGACGTGGCCTCATGAAACATGTACAAAAAATTCACGGACTAGGCAACACAAATCCGGCCCAAAATCCGGCAAAACTGGACCGGAGCCGGAGCCGAAGCCGGATTTGTAAAAATGGCCGGATTCCGGATTTGCCGGAGCCGGAGCCGAAATCCGGTACACCCCTACTGATTTGCCAGTGTGAATGATGACTACTGTTTGATGTATTGCAGATAGCCAACCAGGCAGTCAGAATTGTTTGGAGAATGTCACAGATAATGATGGGGCTTTGTTGAGTACAGCCAAGTTAGATTTAAGCAGGCCTCGGGGAGGAAGTATGAACGAACACTCGTCTTCAGCAACACCAGGCAGCCATACCAGCAACTCCAGTATCCACGACATAGGTCAGTTTGTTGACCCTTTCTTCTTGCTGTCACTCTTGATCTCTGAGCATGGATTCTTGTTATATACATAAAGTCTGGATATGGTTTCTTTTATTTGGAATTTATCCATTGTCTCATCCCAGTAGCATGATAGGAAACAATAACAATAACATTCTCACCACTCTTCTCGAATGTGTTCTTCTCAGTCCTCAACATTCTTCTCAACAACCACACCTCTACTTCCCCCAGTTCCTTCACCATGTCATGACTGATTGTCCAGCATTTACATCCGTTGCAGCAGATCAACAGAGGAGAGAGAGACACACACACACACAAACACACGTTTTTAGTGAGCAGATCATTGCTCTTTTGGTGGTGTTTCAGTTGTTCATGATGTTGTAGTGGTGTTTCTGTTGTTCATGATGTTATGGTGTTTCTGTTGTTCATGATGTGGTGGTGTTTCTGTTGTTCATGATGTTGTGGTGTTTCTGTTGGTCATGATGTTGTGGTGTTTTTGTTGTTCATGATGTTGTGGTGTTTCTGTTGGTCATGATGTTGTGGTTTTTCTGTTGTTCATGATGTTATGGTGTTTCAGTTGTTCATGATGTTGTGGTGTTTCAGTTGTTCATGATGTTTTGGTGTTTCTGTTGTTCATGATGTGGTGGTGTTTCTGTTGTTCATGATGTTGTGATGGTGTTTCTGTTGTTCATGATGTTGTGGTGGTGTTTTTGTTGTTCATGATGTTGTGGTGGTTTTTCTGTTGTTCATGATGTTGTGGTGTTTCTGTTGTTCATTATGTTGTGGTGGTGTTTCTGTTGTTCATGATGTTGTGGTGGTGTTTCAGTTGTTCATGATGTTGTGGTGGCATTTCAACTGACTGTTTGTTCGGAAGCTAAAGCTGAACAGTCTTTGAACCTTATCAGTGGCTGTACCATTTAATACACAAATGAACAATGTGACTGACACCCACACAAGAACAAAATATGACTGACACCCACACAAGAACAAAATATGACTGACACCCACACATGAACAAAACATGACCGACACCCACACATGAGCAAAATATGACTGACACCCACACATGAATAAAATATGACTGACACCCACACATGAACAAACTATGACTGACACCCACACAAGAACAAAATATGACTGACACCCACACATGAACAAATAAACAAAATATGACTGACACCCACACATGAACAAATGAACAAAATGTGACTGACATCCACACAAGAACAAAATATGACTGACACCCACACAAGAACAAAACATGACCGACACCCACACAAGAACAAAATATGACTGACACCCACACAAGAACAAAATATGACTGACACCCACACAAGAACAAAATATGACCGACACCCACACATGAACAAAATATAACTGACACCCATACATGAACAAAATATGACTGACACCCACACAAGAACAAAATATGACTGACACCCACACAAGAACAAAATATGACTGACACCCACACATGAGCAAAATATGACTGACACCCACACATGAATAAGATATGACTGACACCCACACATGAACAAACTATGACTGACACCCACACAAGAACAAAACATGACTGACACCCAGACAAGAACAAAATATGACTGACACCCACACAAGAACAAAATATGACTGACACCCACACAAGAACAAAATATGACTGACACTCACACAAGAACAAAATACGACTGACACCCACACCATGAACAAAATATGACTGACACCCACACAAGAACAGAATATGACTGACACCCACACAAGAACAAAATATGACTGACACCCACACAAGAACAAAATACGACTGACACCCACACATGAACAAAATATGACTGACACCCACACAAGAACAGAATATGACTGACACCCACATAAGAACAAAATATGACTGACACCCACACAAGAACAAAATATGACTGACACCCACACAAGATCAAAATATGACACACCCACACAAGAACAAAACATGACTGACACCCAGACAAGAACAAAATATGACTGACACCCACACATGAACAAATGAACAAAATATGACACACCCACACAAGAACAAAATATGACTGACACCCACACATGAACAAAACATGACTGACACCCACACAAGAACAAAATATGACACACCCACACAAGAACAAAATATGACTGACACCCACACAAGATCAAAATATGACTGACACCCACACAAGAACAAAACATGACTGACACCCAGACAAGAACAAAATATGACTGACACCCACACATGAACAAAAGAACAAAATATGACTGACACCCACACAAGAACAAAACATGACTGACACCCATACAAGAACAAAACATGACCGACACCCACACATGAGCAAAATATGACTGACACCCACACATGAACAAAATATGACTGACACCCACACAAGAACAAAATATGACTGACACCCACACAAGAACAAAATATGACTGACACCCACACAAGAACAAAATATGACTGACAGCACTTGACATGCTATAATTATGAGTGCATTGATAAATAGACGAAGCATAGAATGTTGAAGTTAGTGACGTATGTGTTAGATATAAGCTGTGAGGTGCATGGCTAGGTGTCATGTAGTTCCCTGGGCAAGGAATGAAGACGAGGAAGAAGATGCGTCCATTGGTTATTGCAGACACATGTTGTTTGTTGGATCATTAATTTTGTGTCATTGTTGTGTTTCCAGGCAACAAAAAACTCACAGAGGATAGTGAAGAAGGGAGGCAGCTGATACGCCTGGAAGTCATGCGCCTGATTGTCAATCTTGGCAGCTCTGTGGGGCTGAAAGCTTCCGAGACTGGCCTCCTCAGGTTAGTCCTGTGTGTGTGCCTGCTTTTGTATGTGAGGCTGGCCTGCTCAGGTTAGTCCTGTGTGTGTCCGTGTTTTTGTGTGCGAGGCTGGACTGCTCAGGTCAGTCCTTGTGTGTCCATACTTTTGTATGTGAGGCTGTCAGGTAGTCCTGTGTGTGTCCGTGTTTTGTGTGTGAGGCTGGACTGCTCAGGTCAGTCCTGTGTGTGTCCGTGTTTTTGTGTGTGAGGCTGGACTGCTCAGGTCAGTCCTGTGTGTGTCCATACTTTTGTATGGGAGGCTGGCCTACTCAGGTTAGTCCTGTGTGTGTGCCTGCTTTTGTATGTGAGGCTGGCCTGCTCAGGTTAGTCCTGTGTGTGTCCGTGTTTTTGTGTGTGAGGCTGGACTGCTCAGGTCAGTCCTGTGTGTGTCCATACTTTTGTATGTGAGGCTGGCCTACTCAGGTTAGTCCTGTGTGTGTCCGTGCTTTTGTGTGTGAGGCTGGACTGCTCAGGTTAGTCCTGTGTGTGTCTGTGCTTTTGTGTGTGAGGCTGGACTGCTCAGGTCAGTCCTGCGTGTGTCTGTGCAGTTGTGTGTGGTTGCATGCATGATTATTGTTTATAATTGTCAGTCATCAGATTTATTTCACGTTGTCTCATGTCTGAAATGTTAACCAAGGATGGTATTTATCATTGCCTCATGTCTGAAATGTTAACCAAAGATGGTATTTTCATCATCTCATCTCATCTCATCATGTTCTCTTGTGTGTCGAGGTGAAGTATAAACAACGGGAGAGTGCCTGCTTATGGGCTTCATGTATCGATATTCCCATGGACCCTGTTATTCCCTGCGTCCATTGTTTACGTGGTCGGCCCCTTCCTCTGCTTCCCTCTGGTCTGTACATCATTGCTTGTTGTGGTATTTTCATCTCATGTCTGAAATGTTAACCAAGGATGGTATTTATCATTGTTTCATGTCTGAAATGTTAACTAAGGATGCTATTTATCTCTGGCAGCCTCAAGCAACGATTCCCTGCCTGCTTCCAGGACATATGTTTTTATTCGGAAGTGTGTCATCTCCTGTCCACGTACTCATATCGTCTGCTGGCTCGGAGGTTTATACAAGAGCTGTTTGATGAGTTAAATATTAGTGTGGTAAGTTTTGTCCTGAATATTTGGCCTGACCAGTTTTGTCTCAGGCATTCATGTGGTCATGTTGTCACAAACATTCATGTGGTCATGTTGTCGCAAACATTCATGTGGTCATGTTTTCACAAACATTCACGTGGTCATGTTGTCACAAACATTTATGTGGTCATGTTGTCACAAACATTGATGTGGTCATGTTGTCACAAACATTGATGTGGTCATGTTATCACAGACATTCACGTTGTCACAAACATTCATGTGGTCATGTTGTCACAAACATTGATGTGGTCATGTTGTCACAAACATTTATGTGGTCATATCACAAACATCCATGTGGTCACATTGTCACAAATATTCATGTGGTTATGTTGTCACAAACATTTATGTGGTCATGTTGCCATAGACATTCATGTGGTCATGTCACAAACATCCATGTGGTCATGTTGTCACAAACATTGATGTTGTCACAAACATCCACATGGTCACATTGTCACAAACATTTATGTGGTCATGTTGTCACAAACATTCATGTGGTCATGTTATCACAAACATTGATGTTGTCATGTTGTCACAAACATTTATGTGGTCATGTCACAAACATCCACGTGGTCACGTTGTCACAAATATTCATGTGGTTATGTTGTCACAAACATTTATGTGGTCATGTTGTCATAGACATTCATGTGGTCATGTCACAAACATCCATGTGGTCATGTTGTCACAAACATTGATGTGGTCATGTTGTCACAAACATTGATGTGGTCATGTTGTCACAAACATTGATGTGGTCATGTCATAAACATTGATGTGGTCATGTTGTCACAAACATTCATGTGGTCATGTTGTCACACACATTCATGTGGTCATGTTGTCACAAACATTCATGTGGTCATGTTGTCACAAACATGTGGTCATGTCACAAACATTCATGTGGTCATGTTGTCACAAACATTCATGTGGTCATGTCACAAACATTCATGTGGTAATGTTGTCACAAACATTCATGTGGTCATGTCACAAACATTCATGTGGTCATGTCACAAACATTTATGTGGTCATGCTGTCACAAACATTCATGTGGTCATGTTACAAACATTCATGTGGTCATGCTGTCACAAACATTCATGTGGTAATGTTGTCACAAACATTCATGTGGTCATGTCACAAACATTCATGTGGTCATGTCACAAACAATTATGTGGTCATGCTGTCACAAACATTCATGTGGTCATGTTGTCACAAACATTCATGTGGTCATGTTGTCACAAACATTTATGTGGTCATGTTGTCACAAACATTCATGTGGTCATGTTGTCACAAACATTCATGTGGTCATGTTGTCACAAACATTCATGTGGTCATGTTGTCACAAACATTCATGTGGTCATGTTGCCACAAACATTCATTTGGTCATGTCACAAACATTTATGTGGTCATGTTGTCACAAACATTTATGTGGTCATGTTGTCACAAATAATCATGTAGTCATGTTGTCACAAACATTCATGTGGTCATGTCACAATCATTGATGTGGATGTGGTCATGTCACAAATGTTCATGTTGTCATGTTGTCACAAACATTGATGTGGTCATGTCACAAACGTTCATGTGGTCATGTTGTCACAAACATTCATGTGGTCATGTTGTTACAAACATTCATGTGGTCATGTCACAAACATTCATGTGGTCATGTCACAAACATTCATGTGGACATGTTGTCACAAACATTCATGTGGTCATGTTGTCACAAATATTCATGTGGTCATGTCACAAACATTCATGTGGTCATGCTGTCACAAACATTTATGTGGTCATGATGTCACACACATTTATGTGGTCATGATGTCACACACATTTATGTGGTCATGTCACAAACATTCATGTGGTCATGTTGTCACAAACATTGATGTGGTCATGTTGTCACAAACATTCATGTGGTCATGTTGTCACAAACATTCATGTGGTCATGTCACAAACATTCATGTGGTCATGTTGTCACAAACATTTATGTGGTCATGTCACAAACATTCATGTGGTCATGTTTTCACAAATATTCATGTGGTCATGTTGTCACAAACATTGATGTGGTCATGTTGTCACAAACATTGATGTGGTCATGTTGTCACAAACATTGATGTGGTCATGTTGTCACAAACATTCATGTGGTCATGTTGTCACAAACATTTATGTGGTCATGTTGTCACAAACATTTATGTGGTCATGTCACATTCATGTTGTCACAAACATTCATGTGGTTATGTTGTCACAGACATTTATGTGGTCATGTTGTCACAAACATTTATGTGGTCATGTTGTCACAAACATTGATGTGGTCATGTTGTCACAAACATTGATGTGGTCATGCTGTCACAAACATTCATGTGGTCATGTTGTCACAAACATTCATGTGGTCATGCTGTCACAAACATTCATGTGGTCATGTTGTCACAAACATTGATGTGGTCATGTTGTCACAAGCATTCATGTGGTCATTCTGTCACAAACATTCATGTGGTCATGTTGTCACAAACATTCATGTGGTCATGCTGTCACAAACATTCATGTGGTCATGTTGTCACAAACATTCATGTGGTCATGTTGTCACAAACATTCATGTGGTCATGTTGTCACAAACATTCATGTGGTCATGTTGTCACAAACATTTATGTGGTCATGTCACATTCATGTTGTCACAAACATTCATGTGGTTATGTTGTCACAGACATTTATGTGGTCATGTTTTCACAAACATTTATGTGGTCATGTTGTCACAAACATTCATGTGATCATGTTGTCACAAACATTCATGTGGTCATGTCACAAACATTCATGTGGTCATGTTGTCACAAATATTGATGTGGTCATGTTGTCACAAACATTCATGTGGTCATGATGTCACAAACATTGATGTGGTCATGTTGTCACAAACATTGATGTGGTCATGTTGCACAAACATTCATGTGGTCATGTTGTCACAAACATTCATGTGGTCATGTTGTCACAAACATTCATGTGGTCATGTCACAAACATTCATGTGGTCATGTTGTCACAAACATTCATATGGTCAGTTTTGTCTCAGACATCAAGAAACACCTCTACATCAGTCCCACTGCGATAGATGCCAGCTCTGTTCAGAGCTCAGATGATCTCAGTGCCAACACATAGGACAGGGCTCAGTGCCAGCACATTGGTCAGAGCTCAGTGCCAACACATGGGACAGAGATCAGTGCCAGCACACCCCCACACCTGCCGTCTTTTCCCATCTCCTGCAGCTTGCCCCGACCCTCCCTGTGTGATTCATCATTGTAGCAGGTGCATTAGCACAGTTGATAGGAAGCTGCACTGATAATGCCACGAGCACAGCAGGACAAGGATTCCACGGCCCGCACTCATCATGTAACACACACAATTGATGAATGAAAGATGAGTGATTGGAAGGGCCAAATGTAGGACAGGCCTTCCCAATTTCTTACCCTTTGAAAATAAAGTTTGTTCATGTTATATCACTAACTTGCCACTAACTAGTCACATATTAAATCACTGACTTTTAACATGTTATATCACTAACTTGTCACATGTTTTATCCCTAACTTGTCATATAATATCCCCTAACTTGTCACATGTGATTTAACTTGTCACATGTTATATCCTTAACTTATCACATGTTGTATCACTGTCTTGTCAGATGTTATGTCCCCAACTTGTCACATTTTGTATCACTGATATGTCACATGTCATATCCCTAACTTGTGACATATTATGTCACTAACTTGTTATATGTGATTTCAGTTACTGGATAGCCCCTGTGAGCTGTTGGGAATCGACCTGGAAGCTAGTCAACACATGACCCCCATCCGACAGGACAGCCTGGATGAATTTCAAGATTTCTCATTTTCCTGATGTTGGCTTCACTGTCCTGACCTCATCCGGCAGGCTGAGAGTGAGGAGTGTATGGCAATGCCTTCGCTGACTGCTTCCCGTTGTTCCCTAACATTTGTTCAGATAACCATCACTGGATTCACACATTGAGAACAAGCTATACAACCTTCCCAGTTCTCAGAGCTATTGCAGCACATGTAGTGGCATCTTCTGCCAGATTTCATCCAGTCCATCTACATCTGATGTGCTCACTATGTCCAGTCCATCTACATCTGATGTGCTCACTATATCCAGTCCATCTACATCTGATCTGCTCACTATGTCCAGTCCAGGAGAAGATAAGAGATTGTGCTTGTTTTTACTACAGGACGGAGATCTGCTAGATGTACCCTGTAAGAACAAATATGCTAGATTCCATACAGAAGGGAGACCCGGCAAATGTCCCCTATATTATAAGGTCTGCTAGATGTCCCATACAGAAGGGAGACCCAACAAATGTCCCCTATATTATGTATGCTAGATGTCCCATACAGAAGGGAGACACAACAAATGTCCCCTATATTATTATAAGGTCTACTAGATGACAAATTTTCCCTATATTATAAGGTCTGCTAGGTGTCCCATGCCGGCTTCCTGGCCTAGAGTTTAGTGACTTTACTCCATAATCTCGTATGTAACGTGACGATGGTGAGAATCATCAGTTCGAATCGCATCGGTAACTTACGGGGTATGTGAGCCGGCCGCTCAGAAAGCAATGGCAAACTACTGAGCGTAATCTTGCCAGGAAATCAACAATCAGCTGAAATATGCTGATACTGACAGCGATGTCCTGTAAAGGATATGCAAACATACAAACAGGTGTCCCATACAGAAGGGAGACCCGGCAACTATATTATAAGGTCTGCTATATGTCCCATACAGAAGGGAGACCCAACAAATGTCCCCTATATTATGTCTGCTAGATGTCCCATACAGAAGGGAGACCTGACAAATGTCCCCTATATTATTATAAGGTCTACTAGATGACAAATGTCCCCTATATTATAAGGTCTGCTAGATGTCCCATACAGAAGGGAGACCCAACAAATGTCCCCTATATTATGTCTGCTAGATGTCCCATACAGAAGGGAGACCTGACAAATGTCCCCTATATTATAAGGTCTGCTAGATGTTCCATACAGAAGGGAGACCCAACAAATGTCCCCTATATTATAAGGTCTGCTAGATGTCCCATACAGAAGGGAGACCCAACAAATGTCCCCTATATTATTATAAGGTCTACTAGATGACAAATGTCCCCTATATTATAAGGTCTGCTAGATGTCCCATACAGAAGGGAGACCCAACAAATGTCCCCTATATTATGTCTGCTAGATGTCCCATACAGAAGGGAGACCTGACAAATGTCCCCTATATTATAAGGTCTGCTAGATGTTCCATACAGAAGGGAGACCCAACAAATGTCCCCTATATTATAAGGTCTGCTAGATGTTCCACACAGAAGGGAGACCCAACAAATGTCCCCTATATTATTATAAGGTCTACTAGATGACAAATGTCCCCTATATTATAAGTCTGCTAGATGTCCCCTAGAGAAGGGAGACCCGACAAATGTCCCCTATTCAGCCACGATATAACCCACCTCAGTAACTCAGGGGAGTGAAAGAATGATTGTGTCAATTGTTAAATGATGTTGCCAGGAAATTGTCCAGTAGCCTGGGGTAGGTTGGATAGGCCAGCCATCCGTCCACTCATGTGTCCAGCAGGATGAGCATTCCTGTGTGCAGGACGCCCAGGCATCCCCCACATACATGTGAGATGACACTTGTTGAACATAGACTTGAAGAAAGAGAGAATGCCACAGTTCAGCTTTAATGAATGTTTGTTTATTGAACACAGATAGCTTTCTGTCAGATTGTCTGTCTATACAAGTATTGAACACAGCATTCTGTCAGATTGCCTGTCTATACAAGTATTGAACACAGCATTCTGTCAGATTGCCTGTCTATACAAGTATTGAACACAGATAGCATTCTGTCAGATTGTCTGTCTACAGTATGAACACAGCATTCTGTCAATTGCCTGTCCTATACAAGTATGAACACAGCATTCTGTCAGATTGCTGTCTATACAAGTATTGAACACAGATAGCATTCTGTCAGATTGTCTGTCTATACAAGTATTGAACACAGCATTCTGTCAGATTGCCTGTCTATACAAGTATTGAACACAGCATTCTGTCAGATTGCCTGTCTATACAAGTATTGAACACAGCATTCTGTCAGATTGCCTGTCTATACAAGTATTGAACACAGCATTCTGTCAGATTGCCTGTCTATACAAGTATTGAACACAGCATTACTGTCAGATTGCCTGTCTAATAACGAAGTAATTGGAACACAGCATTCCTGTCAGATTGCCTGTCTATACAAGTTGAACACAGCATTATGTCAGATTGCCTGTCTATACAAGTAATTGAACCGACGGCATTCTAGTCAGGATTGGCCTGTCTATACAAGTATTGAACACAGCATTCTGGTAAGAGTGCCTGTCTAATACAAGTATTGAACAACAGCATTCTGTCAGATTGCCTTGTCTATACAGTATTGAAACAAGCATTCTGTCGGTGCTGTATATACAGTATTAGAACAACAGAAGCAGTCTGGTCAGATTGTCCTGTCTATAACAAGTATTGAACACAGCATTCCTGTCAGATTGCCTTCTATACAAGTATTGAAACACAGATAGCAATTCATGTCGAGATTGTCTGTCTATACAAGTATTGAACACAGCATTCTGTCAGATTGCTTGTCTATACAAGTAATTGAACTAGCAGAAATTCTGTCAGATTGCCTGTCTATACAAGTATTGAACACAGCATTCTGTCAGATTGCCTGTCTATACAAGTATTGAACACAGCATTCTGTCAGATTGCCTGTCTATACAAGTATTGAACACAGCATTCTGTCAGATTGTCTGTCTATACAAGTATTGAACACAGCATTCTGTCAGATTGCCTGTCTATACAAGTATTGAACACAGCATTCTGTCAGATTGCCTGTCTATACAAGTATTGAACACAGCATTCTGTCAGATTGCCTGTCTATACAAGTATTGAACACAGCATTCTGTCAGATTGCCTGTCTATACAAGTATTGAACACAGCATTCTGTCACATTGCCTGTCTATACAAGTATTGAACATAGCATTCTGTCACAATGCCTGTCTATACAAGTATTGAACACAGCATTCTGTCAGATTGCCTGTCTATACAAGTATTGAACACAGCATTCTGTCAGATTGCCTGTCTATACGAATATGTGGCTAGCACCATTTACCTCATGTGACTCAAGGTGTGGACACAGATCATTGCTTAAACCAAGTGTGATCAAGTCCAGTTCTGGAATATCAGTGTGATCATATCCAATCCTAGAATATCAATGTAATCATGTCCAATCCTAGAATATCATTGTGATCATGTCCAATCTTAGAATATCAGTGTGATCAAGCCTGATCCTAGGATATCAGTTGTGATCATGTCCAATCTTAGAAAGTCAGCTGTGATCATGTACAATCCTAGAACATCAGCTGTGATCATGTACAATCCTAGAATATCAGTGTGATCATGTCCAATCCTAGAATATCAGTGTGATCATATAAATCCTAGAATATCAGTGTGATCATATACAATCCTAGATATCAGTGTGATCATATACAATCCTAGAATATCAGTGTGATCAAGCCTAATCCTAGGATATCAGTTGTTATAATGTCCAATCCTAGGATATCAGTTGTGATCATGTCCAATCCTAGAATATCAGTGTGATCAAGCCTAATCCTAGGATATCACTTGTGATCATGTCCAATCCTAGAATGTCAGCTGTGATCATGTCCAATCCTAGAATATTAGTGTGATCATGTCCAATCCTAGAACATCAGCTGTGACCATGTCCAATCCTTGAATATCAGTGTGATCAAGCCTAATCCTAGGATATCAGCTGTGATCATGCCCAATCCTTGAATATCAGTGTGATCAAGCCTAATCCTAGGATATCATTTGTGATCATGCCCAATCCTAGAATATCAGTTCATGTCCAATCCTAGAATATCAGTTCATGTCCAATCCTAGAATATCAGCGTGATCAAGCCTAATCCTAGAATATCAGTTGTGATCATGTCCAATCCTAGAATATCAGTTGTGATCATGTCCAATCCTAGAATATCAGTGTGATCATGTCCAATCCTAGAATATCAGTGTGATCATGTCCAATCCTAGAATATCAGTTGTGATCATATACAATCCTAGAATATCAGTTCATGTCCAATCCTAGAATATCAGTTCATGTCCAATCCTAGAATATCAGTGTGATCATGTCCAATCCTAGAATATCAGTTCATGTCCAATCCTAGAATATCAGTTCATGTCCAATCCTAGAATATCAGTTCATGTCCAATCCTAAAATATCAGTTGTGATCATGTCCAATCCTAGAATATCAGTTGTGATCATGTCCAATCCTAGAATATCAGTGTGATCATGTCCAATCCTAGAATATCAGTTGTGATCATGTCCAATCCTAGAATATCAGTTGTGATCATGTCCAATCCTAGAATATCAGTTGTGATCATGTCCAATCCTAGAATATCAGTTGTGATCATGTCCAATCCTAGAATATCAGTTGTGATCATATACAATCCTAGAATATCAGTTCATGTCCAATCCTAGAATATCAGTGTGATCATGTCCAATCCTAGAATATCAGTTGTGATCATGTCCAATCCTAGAATATCAGTTGTGATCATGTCCAATCCTAGAATATCAGTTCATGTCCAATCCTAGAATATCAGTGTGATCATGTCCAATCCTAGAATATCAGTTGTGATCATATACAATCCTAGAATATCAGTTCATGTCCAATCCTAGAATATCAGTTCATGTCCAATCCTAGAATATCAGTGTGATCATGTCCAATCCTAGAATATCAGTTGTGATCATGTCCAATCCTAGAATATCAGTTCATGTCCAATCCTAGAATATCAGTTCATGTCCAATCCTAAAATATCAGTTGTGATCATGTCCAATCCTAGAATATCAGTTGTGATCATGTCCAATCCTAGAATATCAGTGTGATCATGTCCAATCCTAGAATATCAGTTGTGATCATATACAATCCTAGAATATCAGTTCATGTCCAATCCTAGAATATCAGTGTGATCATGTCCAATCCTAGAATATCAGTTGTGATCATGTCCAATCCTAGAATATCAGTTGTGATCATGTCCAATCCTAGAATATCAGTTCATGTCCAATCCTAGAATATCAGTGTGATCATGTCCAATCCTAGAATATCAGTTGTGATCATATACAATCCTAGAATATCAGTTCATGTCCAATCCTAGAATATCAGTTCATGTCCAATCCTAGAATATCAGTGTGATCATGTCCAATCCTAGAATATCAGTTGTGATCATGTCCAATCCTAGAATATCAGTTCATGTCCAATGATATAATATCAGTTCATGTCCAATCCTAAAATATCAGTTGTGATCATGTCCAATCCTAGAATATCAGTTGTGATCATGTCCAATCCTAGAATATCAGTGTGATCATGTCCAATCCTAGAATATCAGTTGTGATCATGTCCAATCCTAGAATATCAGTTCATGTCCAATCCTAGAATATCAGTTCATGTCCAATCCTAGAATATCAGTTCATGTCCAATCCTAGAATATCAGTTCATGTCCAATCCTAGAATATCAGTGTGATCATGTCCAATCCTAGAATATCAGCCGTGATCATGTCCAATCCTAGGATATCAGCTGTGATCATGTCCAATCCTAGGATATCAGCTGTGATCATGTACAATCCTAGGATGTCAGTTGTGATCATATCCAATCCTAGGATATCAGTTTTGATCATGTCCAATCCTAGAATATCAGCTATGATCATGTCCAATCCTAGAATATCAGCTGTGATCATGTCCAATCCTAGAATATTAGCTGTGATCATGTCAGGTGAAGGAAGTCTTGCCCTGTATTCCATGATTGGTTAGATTCACCCAAGCTAGACAACAGTAACTAGTGCTGTGTGTGGTGGCATTTATCCTGTAGCATTGTTTCTTGCTGTTGCTGCAGTCCCATCTGAAGTGCTCTTGCCACCATGTCTGACCCGAGTCCCAGCTGGAGGACAGGGATCAGCATAGCCAATCACTTGTCATGGCCAGCACACAGGTTCCCTTGAGTTTACTACATACAGGTTCCCTTGAGTTTACTGCATCATGGCAGTGCCACCATTGCACCTCATCATGTCCATGTGTCACCACACACGTATTTCACTTTAGTTTGTTGTTGTCTGTCTGTGTCTGCCATGTCTTGTGCAAATGAAGATGATGATGATGACTTTGATGGTGAAGCACAACAATTCATTTATCAGACAAACAGCTGCACTCATAGGATAGAACCTGCAAGTCTGACTCACGAGAAGGCTCACGAGAAGGCAACAAACTCAGGGAAGGTGACAGTCCGACAGATAAGAAGACAAAGCGAGTGTAATTAATTCTTCTATTTACCCCGCTGCCACCTCTAAGGAATATCAGATACAACATAAATGGAGGACTCAGCAGAAATGTATCTATGAAGCATAGCAGCGGGAATGGGACAGATAAGAACATATTGTGGCACCATAAGACGACAAGCTGACTGGAGAATTGAAACAGCCATGATGATCATAAGACCACAGGCTGACTGGAGAATTGAAACAACCATGATGACCATAAGACCACCAGCTGACTGGAGAATTGAAACAACCATGATGACCATAAGACCACCAGCTGACTGGAGAATTGAAACAACCATGATGACCATAAGACCACCAGCTGACTGGAGAATTGAAACAACCATGATGACCATAAGACCACCAGCTGACTGGAGAATTGAAACAACCATGATGATGATGGTAAATAACCATTACCACGAGACAGAAGGCAAGTAGTGACAGAGTGTGAACATAACGTAGTATATGTAAGCAGAATCAAGATGGAGGATGTGAGGATGATGTCATGCAGGAGACAAGATAATCATTCAGATCATAATTACACCCACTGTGCTCAGCAAACATATCCATCCCAGATGATGTGTGTGTGTGTGCAAACTAAACGGCTGTGATGGTGTGGATGGTGGGGTTGTTGATTGACACTTGTAGCTGTGAGCAAGTTGTATATCTTTATTTAATGATTGCTGTATCCTGGAGACATGTATTAAACATATTTTTGTGCGGACTTCCGGTTTCAAGATGGCGACGGACGGTCGTGTTGTTTTGTGTTCGTTAACTTTTTCGCGTAAGGGATGGATTTATTCATTTCTTGCGTGTAATTGGTGTGCCAGGATGTAAAACCAGGAGTTTCTACTCAAGATCTGCGCGGGTGCTACGGAGTTCGTGCATCGAGCGAAGCCATCCTTGAGTGAATTTTCAGCAGCGTGTGTGGTTCTCAATCAAAAGTCTGTGTTTACGTTTTTTCAACATGGCGGAACAACGTGTGTTTTCCGAACGATCAGCAGTCAACATACCGAAGCGGCGTGGTAGCCGCGCAGGGAAAAAGAAGCCAGGTAAGCGCGGTGGCTTGAGGCGTTTTAGACTCAAGTGTCACCGTCTAGGACTCAGGAACATCCGTATTCTATATTGGAACTGTGCCAGTGTAAAACAACGGGGCTCTATTTTAGAAACCCTAGTTTACAGGAACGACATTGTAGCACTCCAGGAGACGAGACTGGGCGATCAGCTACTCCGAATTGCCGGCTTCAAATGTTTCTATAACAGACGACATCTGGGAACGGCGATTCTCGTTCGCGACAGCATGGTGGCGTCAGAGCTAGACATGTCCAGTTGGAACAGTGACGATATACAAATACAGGCGTTGAGAGTTCATTCCAGTATACCATTCGTGTTGGTTAATGTTTATGCCCGCAATGCGAGTGTGGACGCCCAGAAGTGGCAGTGCTTAAGTGGCATATTAGGCCACGAGAGAAATGTTATTTTCTGTGGTGACTTCAACGCTAAAGGCAGATCATGGGGAAACACTTCCTCCAATACACAAGGGGAGGAGCTCGAGACTGCACTGGAAACCATCGACCTGGTTTGTATCAACAGTGGTTGTGTCACCAGGACAGCAAGCCGTCCAGGCGATGAGGACAGTGCTATTGATCTGGCGCTAGTTTCACCTTCACTCACTACAGTGTGTAGATGGGGTGTCCTAGGACACCATGGCAGCGACCACCACCCATGCAGCATATTGGTGGAGAAAGGCAGAACCAGGCAGCACAAGCTAAAGGTAAAGACGTTCCAGTATGACAGTACAGGGCAAGATGTGGTGAGTAAAATAAGACGTGACAAGCGCAGAACGTTTCAGGGCAGGAAGAAAAGGAAAAAAAGCTGGGAGCAGCCACCGTGGTGGAGTTTCGAGGTGGAGAAGGCTTGGGTGGATAAGCGTAGTGCTGTAAGGAGATGGCAAAATGCCAAGAAGAACAGAGCTGGTCATCCTAGTCCCTGCTTGCACTTAGAAAGAGAGATGCACACAAAAGTAAGCTATTTCAAAAAACTGGTCACGGTGGTTAAAAGCGAAAAATGGGCAGAGGTGTGTCAAAGAGTAAGCACAGACAAGTCACTGAAATTGTTCTGGCGACTACATAAAAGCATGAGTGGTGTAGTCAAGAATAAGAGCATTTCTGACTTCCAAGGTGCTGACCTCATCTGGCAGAGGACTGACGAGGACAAGGGCAAAGTCCTCTTTGAACGCTACCTTGAGCAGAGCAACCAGACAGACATGGGAGGCCGGAATCTGGCCAAGGAGGTCACCTCAGACAGATGCAAGGCCCAGAACACTTCGGATGAAGACACAGTGACAGTGCAAGAAATCAAGGCTGTGCTTCGACGATCAAAAAACAGTGCTCCAGGTCCTGATGGCATAAGATACGACGACATAAATAGGTGTACCGACAATGAGCTAGAGAAACTAGCAGACATGTACAACAACAGTATAGGGAGTGCTAGCATCAAGGAGGAATGGTTACACAGCTATCTGATTCCCTTGCCGAAGCCTGACAAAGACCACAAGAAAATTCAGGGATATCGAATTATAACCATGCAGAATACAATAGGCAAGCTGCTGGAGAAGGTAATTGCCAGGAAAATATCAAGCCAACTAGAGAGGCAAGGTGTTTTCCCACCTACCCTGGGTGGGTACCGTCCAAAAAGAGAAACCTGGACCAATGCAGCAGTCTTTGCCCACGATGTCTATGAAGGTTTCCACTCAGGCACTGAAACCGTTGCTGCAGCGATTGATCTTGAGGACGCATACAACAGAGTACCACTGGATTTTTTAATGTTTCAGCTTCTTGAACTAAACGTAAGTCCATTCCTCCTTAGTTGGATCGCTGCAGCTCTCTTCCAACGGAAAGTAGTTTTTAGATGTGGCAGTTGGACTTCGGAACCAACAACAATATATCCTGGCCTACCACAGGGATCACCATTATCTCCGGTACTGTTCAACGCCTACACAGTGAGAATCACCAGTGAGCAGATCACTGGACCTGGCAGGACATTGTCATATGCCGATGATGTTTTAGTGTATCGTCAGGGTAAGGATAGAGAGGAGGTTGCTGTGGAACTACAAACCGAACTCAATCGCATAAGTACTTGGTGTGATGAAGCTGGGGCAATGGTCAACCCAACAAAGGCAACAGTGACTTGGTTCTCGTTGAATAATCATATTGTCAACAATCCAACACCAACTGTAATGCTGTGTTCAGAGACGGTGGAAAGAACGCAGGCAATGAATTACCTGGGGATACGGTTTGATCGAAGCCTTGCTTATAATGTGCACATAGACCAGGTGATAACAAAGGCCAAGCGGGGTTTGGCAGCGATGCGGGTGATGGCGGCAGCAAACTGTGAGCAGCGCCATCTATGTCTTCTGTACGAGGGGCTGGTCATGTCTGTTTTGGAGTATGCAATGGCAATCCTGACTGTCAGCCATAAGCAGATAGAAAGGATGGAAAGGATACAGAATGAAGCTATGCGCATTATTCTTGGATGTACAAGAGATACAGCATGCAGGGCGATGCGCTACCTTCTTGATTTTCCAACCATTGAAGAGAGAATGCAAGTTTGCAGGGCACGTGCCTACCTCAGAATTAACGCAAACACACAGCATCCACTGCATAGTGAAATTAGGAAGGTGAAGGGCAGCAGGTTAAAAAGAGGACGGTCGTGGATGGGTCAAGCCGAGGACATTCTTCAACAGGTGTGTTCACTTGAGGACTTAGAACCTGGCGAGGAGTGGGTGCAAGTGCCAACAGACTTCTGCACATCCTTTTCAGTTTGCATCCAACTAGATAGAAAATGCAGACAAGAAAATCCGGCTGCTGTTGAGGCTGAAGTACAAGCGTTGATTTTCGAGAATTCGCTAGACAGTGACGCGGTCATCTACACAGATGGGTCGGTTGTCCGACATGTGAGAAGCTCATGGGCCTTTACAGCTCGGGCCGGAGGGAGAATTGTGAAGGAGGACTCTGGTGCTTTCACTGAAACCACAAGTAGCCTGACCATGGAAGTCATGGCAGTAAGTAAAGCAATAACATGGCTCGAGACACAGACATTCACTAGGGCTTGTTTCCTTAGCGACTCAATGAACATGATCAAGAGGATAGAGGAGGGGTCGATCCGAAGAGAATGGTTGCTGCCTCTGAAGCGGTCTCGGCTGGCAAAGATTAGTTTCATCTTCGTGCCAGGGCATGCGGGAGTACAAGGAAATGAGCGGGCTGACAAGCTCGCAGGTGAGGCTACTGTTGAGGGCGGACGCGCCATGGACCAGGCAGACATTCTGAATGCTCTACGAGAAGTGAGACTTTTGCAAGAACCAAGTGATGACTGTGAATCTACAACAATGGCCAGACTGCGAGAGCAGCAAATTAAAAGAGGGGTGGCCAAACAAGAACACTACGCAGGAAGCCAAAGAAGATTGATAAACCAACACAGAACTGGCGTCGTTAGCCGCTACACGCTGCGGGATTTGCTGAGGAGGGGATCCGAGCACTTATGGACTGAATGGTCCGATGTGCAACGAGGATGATCTGTCGACTAACTAACTAACTAACTATATTTTTGTGCATATGCCAAATAGCCTTGACATTGGGCTTTGTTGTTGCTTGAACAGAGAAGGCTGCTGCTGTCCCTGACCTCTTGTCTGGGGGTCATCTTTTGTAACCTTGTCCAGAGGACTGTTGTTCCTTCATGACCCAGCTTCTTCTTGCCGTAGCAAGCTACCCATGTGTTTGTATGACTTCTCTGTCTGTAGCAAGTTACCTATATGTTTGTATGATGACTTCCCTGTCTGTTGTGTGTGACTGTGTCAAACTACCTATATGTTTGTATGAGGACTTCCCTGTCTGTTGTGTGTGTCTGTGTCAAACTACCTATATGTTTGTATGAGGACTTCCCTGTCTGTCATATCTGTGTCAAACTACCTATATGTTTGTATGATGACTTCCCTGTCTGTTGTGTGTGTCTGTGGCAAGCTACCTATGTGTTTGTATGATGACTTCCCTGTCTGTTGTGTGTGTCTGTGGCAAGCTACCTATATGTTTATATGATGACTTCCCTGTCTGTGGCAAGCTACCTATGTGTTTGTATGATGACTTCCCTGCCTGTGGCAAGCTACCTATATGTTTGTATGATGACTTCCCTGTCTGTGGCAAGCTACCTATATGTGTGTATGAATGCTTCCCTGTCTATCGTGTGTGTCTGTGGCAAGCTACCTATGTGTTTGTATGATGACTTCCCTGTCTGTGGCAAGCTACCTATATGTGTGTATGAATGCTTCCCTGTCTATCGTGTGTGTCTGTGGCAAGCTACCTATGTGTTTGTATGATGACTTCCCTGTCTGTCCTGTGTGCCTGTGGCAAGCTACCTATATGTTTGTATGATGACTTCCCTGTCTGGCAAGCTACCTATATGTTTGTATGATGACTTCCCTGTCTGTGGCAAGCTACCTATATGTGTGTATGAATGCTTCCCTGTCTATCGTGTGTGTCTGTGGCAAGCTACCTATGTGTTTGTATGATGACTTCCCTGTCTGTCATGTGTGCCTGTGGCAAGCTACCTATATGTTTGTATGATGACTTCCCTGTCTACCATGTGTGTCTGTGGCAAGCTACCTATATGTTTGTATGATGACTTCCCTGTCTGTGGCAAGCTACCTATATGTGTGTATGAATGCTTCCCTGTCTATCGTGTGTGTCTGTGGCAAGCTACCTGTTTGTATGATGACTTCCCTGTCTGTCATGTGTGTCTGTGGCAAGCTACCTATATGTTTGTATGATGACTTCCCTGTCTGTCATGTGTGTCTGTGGCAAGCTACCTGTTTGTATGATGACTTCCCTGTCTTGTCATGTGTGTCTGTGGCAAGCTACCTATATGTTTGTATGATGACTTCTCTGTCTGTGGCAAGCTACCTATGTGTTTGTATGATGACTTCCCTGTCTGTCATGTGTGCCTGTGGCAAGCTACCTATATGTTTGTATGATGACTTCCCTGTCTGTCATGTGTGTCTGTGACAAGCTACCTATATGTTTGTATGATGACTTCCATGTCTGTGGCAAGCTACCTATATGTTTGTATGATGACTTCCCTGTCTGTGGCAAGCTACCTATATGTTTGTATGATGACTTCCCTGTCTGTGGCAAGCTACCTATATGTTTGTATGATGACTTCCCTGTCTATCGTGTGTGTCTGTGGCAAGCTACCTATATGTTTGTATGATGACTTCCCTGTCTGTCATGTGTGCCTGCGGCAAGCTACCTATATGTTTGTATGACTTCCCTGTCTGTGGCAAGCTACCTATATGTTTGTATGATGACTTCCCTGTCTGTCATGTGTGTCTGTGGCAAGCTACCTGTTTGTATGATGACTTCCCTGTCTGTCATGTGTGTCTGTGGCAAGCTAACTATATGTTTGTATGATGACTTCTCTCTCTGTGGCAAGCTACCTATGTGTTTGTATGATGACTTCCCTGTCTGTGGCAAGCTACCTATATGTTTGTATGATGACTTCCCTGTCTGTGGCAAGCTACCTATATGTTTGTATGATGACTTCCCTGTCTATCGTGTGTGTCTGTGGCAAGCTACCTATATGTTTGTATGATGACTTCCCTGTCTGTCATGTGTGCCTGTGGCAAGCTACCTATATGTTTGTATGACTTCCCTGTCTGTGGCAAGCTACCTATATGTTTGTATGATGACTTCCCTGTCTGGCGTGTGTGTCTATGGCAAGCTACCTATATGTTTGTATGATGACTTCCCTGTCTGTGGCAAGCTACCTATGTGTTTGTATGATGACTTCCCTGTCTGTCATGTGTGTCTGTGGCAAGCTACCTATATGTTTGTATGATGACTTCCCTGTCTGTGGCAAGCTACCAATGTGTTTGTGTGATGACTTCCCTGTCTGTGGCAAGCTACCTATACGTTTGTATGATGACTTCCCTGTCTGTCATGTGTGTCTGTGGCAAGATGTGTTTGTATGATGACTTACCTGTCTGTCGTGTGTGTCTCTGGCAAGCTACCTATATGTTTGTATGATGACATCCCTGTCTGTTGAGTGTGTGTGGCAAGCTACCTATGTGTTTTTATGATGACTTCCATGTCTGTCGTGTCTGTGGCAAGCTACCTATATGTTTGTATGATGACTTCCCTGTCTGTGGCATCTTGTCATCACGTTTCTGTGTCTTGCTGGCATCTCTTCATTCTTTGTGTGTCAGTGCCATCTTGTCAATATGATGCTTTGTAACTTTGTCACTCTGTCATTAAATAATTATGTTTGTCTATGACATGTTTTGTCAGTTTAGTGCTGTCAATATGAACTCATGGTAGGATGCTTTTAATATAAACCAGTTCAATGTGTTTGTGCATTCTTATGAATGATCTACTGTACCACTGAGTCTATCTAGGACATGTGTTATGCTGAATGATCTACTGTGCCACTGAGTCTATCTAGGACATGTGTTATGCTGAATGATCTACTGTACCACTGAGTCTATCTAGGACATGTGTTATGCTGAATGATCTACTGTACCACTGAGTCTATCTAGGACATGTGTTATGCTGAATGATCTACTGTACCACTGAGTCTATCTAGGACATGTGTTATGTTGAATGATCTACTGTACCACTGAGTCTATCTAGGACATGTGTTATGCTGAATGATCTACTGTGCCACTGAGTCTATCTAGAACATGTGTAAATTGACATGTAACCTGAGCATAATTCTAACATGTGGATTGTACATCTTGCAAAGACTTTCTCACTGAACATGTCTTGTCTGTGTTTGTTCAATGTTTTGTGAATTTGTTAATTGTTGTGTCAACTTGTTCAGGATACTGCCTCAACTGTCTAGTGTGTTGTGCCCAATACTTTATTGAATCTTTTCCAGTCATCCCTGTGTCACTCACCACATAAGACAGCTGCTACCTCAGTTCATGTAGCACAAGCTGCTACTGTCACTCCACACAATCTGATGTACATTACTTTCTCATTCCATATAGCAAGACATTACTTTCTCATTTCATACAAGAACATACTGTAAGCTTTAAAGTTATACTACCTCATTATACACTTTCCGTACCTCACTTTGCACATATTACTTAAAATTACACATTACCTTACATTAGGCATGTTATCTGACATTAACAATTTATTTTACATTAAATGTTACTTCTCATTACAGATGTCACCTCACATTACAGATGTCACCTCATATCACAGATGTCACCTCATATCACAGATGTTACCTCACATTACAGATGTTACCTCATGTTAAACATTACTTCACTAAACATGTTACCCTCACATTACACACATTACCTCACAATACAGATGTTACATCACATTAAACATTTGAATAATGAAGACACAAACCGTATATAGTACGATTTATTGCCTGGCACATTTCGCTGCATCTCGTCAAACTCACTACGGGAAAACATTGTTTTTACATTAAACATTACTTCACTATACATGTTACCCCAACATTACATATATTAACTCACATTACACATGTTACCTCATATTACACACATCACAGATGTTACCTTACACTACAGACATGTTCTTACATTACACATGTTGCCTCATATTACATACATTACCTCACATTACACATGTTACTTCACACTACAGACATTTTCTTACATTACACATGTTACCTCACATTACATTTTCTTACATTACACATTACATAACTTTACAGTTTACCTCACATTAGAGACATTATTTTGCAATAATGACAACTCACATTACAGACATTTCCTTACATTACACACATTTCCTCACGTTACATACATTTTCTAACATTACACACCAATGACACCTCATATTACACACTTATTGGGGAGACTCTGTGGCAAAGTGGTCAAGTCGAATGTTGCCCATCATATAATTAAATGGTCACTGACCTAGACACATCTTTTCACACAACCTTGTGACAGCCTGTGCACATCTTACACACTGCCCAGGCACACCTTATGCACAATCTAGATACACAGTCTTTTTTACCACAGCCTTCTACAAACTTCCTGAGACACTAGCAATGGTAAGCTGAGTCCAACAGTTGCCAGATGTCTTGCAGTGTCAGCCTGATTTCGTACAACAAAACCATTGCCTTCACACCAACTCAACTTATTTATGTTTTTCCAATCAACAATTTGGTTTTACAAATGTGATCAAGTGAATTGTACATTTGTTTCTGCCTTTTCCATTACTAACATTGTTTAATATTGATGGTTATTGTCACGTTTTTGCTTGTCACTTGTTGATGACAAAGGGTGTGTTTGTATGTGTTTGTCCAGTTTGTTAAATTGTGTCTATGTGCGTGTCCAATCTGTCAAATTGTGTGTATGTATGTGTCCAATCTGTCACATTGTGTGTGTGTGTGTCCGATCTGTCAATTTGTGTGTATGTGTGTGTGTGTGTTATCCAGCCTGTCAAACTGTATGTGTGTATCCAGCTTGTTAGACTGTTGTACACAGAAATATTCATTACTGGGAACCATTGAGGCAATTGAGATATACTGAGAAATTACTTGGTTGACTGGTTGGTTGGTTGGCTGTGGATCCCTGGGAAGACTGTGCAGCTGTGTCCAGGTTGTATAGATAAGATTGGGCTTGCAACTATGGAGTGAGGTTGCTATAGCGATTTCTCTCCTGACCTGGTCACAAAGTACCATCTCCGTGGGCACTCCCTTGCAGTACTCTCCTTCCCCTCCCCCAGCTCAGAAACCAGTGTGGGGTTAGAGACTGGTCATGGGGGACTGCACACCTGTCGTGAGGATTACACGCTGTCAGCAGGTCAGGATGTAGCACAGCACACACAGACTGGCTGGGGTGGGTTAGCCCTGGGTTGGTCCAGTCTCCCCTACAGGCTGTCAGGATGTAGCACAGCACACACAGACTGGCTGGGGTGGGTTAGCCCTGGGTTGGTCCAGTCTCCCCTACAGGCTGTCAGGATGTAGCACAGCACACACAGACTGGCTGGGGTAGGTTAGCCCTGGGTTGGTCCAGTCTCCCCTACAGGCTGTCAGGATGTAGCACAGCACACACAGACTGGCTGGGGTGGGTTAGCCCTGGGTTGGTCCAGTCTCCCCTACAGGCTGTCAGGATGTAGCACAGCACACACAGACTGGCTGGGGTGGGTTAGCCCTGGGTTGGTCCAGCCATGGGTTGGTCCAGTCTCCCCTACAGGCTGTCAGGATGTAGCACAGCACACACAGACTGGCTGGGGTGGGTTAGCCCTGGGTTGGTCCAGTATCCCCTGCAGCTTTGAGGTATTTTATTGTCAGTACCTGGTGCCACAAGCCAGCTCCGTGGCGAAGGTGTTAAGGACGCAATTCGTAAAACTGCATACCGTGTTCGAAACACAACTGTGGGCAATTTGGCAGCAGACCGCCGTGCATTGGTTTTTAATGAAATGGTATGGGTTTCCATCGTTCAGAAAGCAATGGCAAACTACATAACGTAATCTTGCCCAGGAATCATGAGCAGCCAAACAAATGGCTGGGGTTGACTGATATATCCTGTAAAGGATATGCAACTATCTAGAAAGGTGCCACATATAATATATGCACAAGTAGAAGGTCAAATATGCAACTATCTAGAAAGGTGCCACATATAATATATGCACAAGTAGAAGGTCAAATATGCAACTATCTAGAAAGGTGCCACATATAATATATGCACAAGTAGAAGGTCAAATATGCAACTATCTAGAAAGGTGCCACATATAATATATGCACAAGTAGAAGGTCAAATATGCAACTATCTAGAAAGGTGCCACATATAATATATGCACAATCTAGAAGGTCAAATATGCAACTATCTAGAAAGGTGCCACATATAATATATGCACAAGTAGAAGGTCAAATATGCAACTATCTAGAAAGGTGCCACATATAATATATGCACAAGTAGAAGGTCAAATATGCAACTATCTAGAAAGGTGCCACATATAATATATGCACAAGTAGAAGGTCAAATATGCAACTATCTAGAAAGGTGCCACATATAATATATGCACAAGTAGAAGGTCAAATATGAACTATCAGAAAGGTGCACACATATAAAAATTGCCAAGTAGAATAAATATGCAACTATCTAGAAAGGTCCAAATATAATATATCTAAAGAGGGTCAAATATAATATTAGAAAGGTGCCAAAATTAAATATGCAAAGTAGAAGGTCAAAGTGCCACATCTAGAAATGCCACATATAATATATGCACAAGTAGAAGGTCAAATCAACTATCTAGAAAGGTGCCACATATAATATATGCACAAGTAGAAGGTCAAATATGCAACTATCTAGAAAGGTGCCACATATAATATATGCACAAGTAGAAGGTCAAATATGCAACTATCTAGAAAGGTGCCACATATAATATATGCACAAGTAGAAGGTCAAATATGCAACTATCTAGAAAGGTGCCACATATAATATATGCACAAGTAGAAGGTCAAATATGCAACTATCTAGAAAGGTGCCACATATAATATATGCACAAGTAGAAGGTCAAATATGCAACTATCTAGAAAGGTGCCACATATAATATATGCACAAGTAGAAGGTCAAATATGCAACTATCTAGAAAGGTGCCACATATAATATATGCACAAGTAGAAGGTCAAATATGCAACTATCTAGAAAGGTGCCACATATAATATATGCACAAGTAGAAGGTCAAATATGCAACTATCTAGAAAGGTGCCACATATAATATATGCACAAGTAGAAGGTCAAATATGCAACTATCTAGAAAGGTGCCACATATAATATATGCACAAGTAGAAGGTCAAATATGCAACTATCTAGAAAGGTGCCACATATAATATATGCACAAGTAGAAGGTCAAATATGCAACTATCTAGAAAGGTGCCACATATAATATATGCACAAGTAGAAGGTCAAATATGCAACTATCTAGAAAGGTGCCACATATAATATATGCACAAGTAGAAGGTCAAATATGCAACTATCTAGAAAGGTGCCACATATAATATATGCACAAGTAGAAGGTCAAATATGCAACTATCTAGAAAGGTGCCACATATAATATATGCACAAGTAGAAGGTCAAATATGCAACTATCTAGAAAGGTGCCACATATAATATATGCACAAGTAGAAGGTCAAATATGCAACTATCTAGAAAGGTGCCACATATAATATATGCACAAGTAGAAGGTCAAATATGCAACTATCTAGAAAGGTGCCACATATAATATATGCACAAGTAGAAGGTCAAATATGCAACTATCTAGAAAGGTGCCACATATAATATATGCCACAAGTAGAAGGTCAAATATGCAACTATCTAGAAAGGTGCCACATATAATATATGCACCAGTAGAAGGTCAAATATGCAAACTACTCTAGAAAGGTGCCACATATAATATATGCACAAGTAGAAGGTCAATATGCAACTATCCTAGAAAGGTGCCACAATATAATATATGCACAAGTAGAAGGTCAAATATGCAACTATCTAGAAAGGTGCCAACATATAATATATGCACAAGTAGAAGGTCAAATATGCAACTATCTAGAAAGGTGCCACATATAATATATGCACAAGTAGAAGGTCCAAATATGCAACTATCTAGAAGGTGCCACATATAATATATGACACAAGTAGAAGGTCAAATATGCAACTATCTAGAAAGGTGCCACATATAATATATGCACAAGTAGAAGGTCAAATATGCAACTATCTAGAAAGGTGCCACATATAATATATGCACAAGTAGAAGGTCAAATATGCAACTATCTAGAAAGGTGCCACATATAATATATGCACAAGTAGAAGGTCAAATATGCAACTATCTAGAAAGGTGCCACATTAATATATGCACAAGTAGAAGGTCAAATATGCAACTATCTAGAAAGGTTGCCACATATAATATGCACAAGTAGAAGGTCAAATATGCAACTATCTAGAAAGGTGCCACATATAATATATGCACAAGTAGAAGGTCAAATATGCAACTATCTAGAAAGGTGCACATATAATTATATTGCACAGAGTAGAAGGTCAAATATGCAACTATCTAGAAAGGGCCACATATAATATTGCACACGTAGAAGGTCAAATATGCAACTATCTAGAAAGGTGCCACATATAATATATGCACAAGTAGAAGGTCAAATATGCAACTATCTAGAAAGGTGCCACATATAATATATGCACAAGTAGAAGGTCAATATGCAACTATCTAGAAAGGTGCCACATATAATATATGCACAAAGTAGAAGGGTCAAATATGCAACTATCTAGAAAGGTGCCGACATATAATATATGCACAAGTAGAAGGTCAAATATGCAACTATCTAGAAAGGTGCCACATATAATATATGCACAAGTAGAAGGTCAAATATGCAACTATCTAGAAAGGTGCCACATATAATATATGCACAAGTAGAAGGTCAAATATGCAACTATCTAGAAAGGTGCCACATATAATATATGCACAAGTAGAAGGTCAAATATGCAACTATCTAGAAAGGTGCCACATATAATATATGCACAAGTAGAAGGTCAAATATGCAACTATCTAGAAAGGTGCAACATATAATATATGCACAAGTAGAAGGTCAAATATGCAACTATCTAGAAAGGTGCCACATATAATATATGCACAAGTAGAAGGTCAAATATGCAACTATCTAGAAAGGTGCCACATATAATATATGCACAAGTAGAAGGTCAAATATGCAACTATCTAGAAAGGTGCCACATATAATATATGCACAAGTAGAAGGTCAAATATGCAACTATCTAGAACGGTGCCACATATATATATGCACAAGTAGAGGTCAATATGCAACTATCTAGAAAGGTGCCACATATAATATAATGCACAAGTAGAAGGTCAAATATGCAACTCTCTAGAAAGGTGCCCACATATATATATGCACAAGTAGAAGGTCAAATATGCAACTATCTAGAAAGGTGCCAATATAATATATGCCCAAGTAGCAAGGTCAAATATGCAACTATCTAGAAAGGTGCCACATATAATATATGCACAAGTAGAAGGTCAAATATGCAACTATCTAGAAAGGTGCCACATATAATATATGCACAAGTAGAAGGTCAAATATGCAACTATCTAGAAAGGTGCCACATATACATATATGCACAAGTAGAAGGTCAAATATGCAACTATCTAGAAAGGTGCCACATATAATATATGCACAAGTAGAAGGTCAAATTATGCAACTATCTAGAAGGTGCCACATATAATATATGCACAAGTAGAAGGTCAAATTATGCAACTATCTAGAAAGGTGCCACATATAATATATGCACCAATTAGAAGGTCAAATATGCAACTATCTAGAAAGGTGCCACATATAATATATGCACAAGTAGAAGGTCAAATATGCAACTATCTAGAAAGGTGCCACATATAATATATGCACAAGTAGAAGGTCAAATATGCAACTATCTAGAAAGGTGCCACATATAATATATGCACAAGTAGAAGGTCAAATATGCAACTATCTAGAAAGGTGCCACATATAATATATGCACAAGTAGAAGGTCAAATATGCAACTATCTAGAAAGGTGCCACATATAATATATGCACAAGTAGAAGGTCAAATATGCAACTATCTAGAAAGGTGCCACATATAATATATGCACAAGTAGAAGGTCAAATATGCAACTATCTAGAAAGGTGCCACATATAATATATGCACAAGTAGAAGGTCAAATATGCAACTATCTAGAAAGGTGCCACATATAATATATGCACAAGTAGAAGGTCAAATATGCAACTATCTAGAAAGGTGCCACATATAATATATGCACAAGTAGAAGGTCAAATATGCAACTATCTAGAAAGGTGCCACATATAATATATGCACAAGTAGAAGGTCAAATATGCAACTATCTAGAAAGGTGCCACATATAATATATGCACAAGTAGAAGGTCAAATATGCAACTATCTAGAAAGGGCCACATATAATATATGCACAAGTAGAAGGTCAATAATGCAACTATCTGAGAAAGGTGCCACATATAATATATGCACAAGTAGAAGGTCAAATATGAAACTATCTAGAAAGGTTGCCACATATAATATATGCACAAGTAGAAGGTCAAATATGCAACTATCTAGAAAGGTGCCACATATAATATATGCACAAGTAGAAGGTCAAATATGCAACTATCTAGAAAGGTGCCACATATAATATATGCACAAGTAGAAGGTCAAATATGCAACTATCTAGAAAGGTGGCCAATATAATATATGCACAAGTAGAAGGTCAAATATGCAACTATCTAGAAAGGTGCACACATATAATATATGCACAAGTAGAAGGTCAAATATGCAACTATCTAGAAAGGTGCCACATATAATATATGCACAAGTAGAAGGTCAAATATGCAACTATCTAGAAAGGTGCCACATATAATATATGCACAAGTAGAAGGTCAAATATGCAACCTATCTAGAAAGGTGCCACATATAATATATGCACAAGTAGAAGGTCAAATATGCAACTATCTAGAAAGGTGCCACATATAATATATGCACAAGTAGAAGGTCAAATATGCAACTATCTAGAAAGGTGCCACATATAATATATGCACAAGTAGAAGGTCAAATATGCAACTATCTAGAAAGGTTGCCACATATAATATATGGACAAGTAGAAGGTCAAATATGCAACTATCTAGAAAGGTGCCACATATAATATATGCACAAGTAGAAGGTCAAATATGCAACTATCTAGAAGGTGCCACATATAATATATGCACAAGTAGAAGGTCAAATATGCAAACTATCTAGAAAGGTGCCACATATAATATATGCACAAGTAGAAGGTCAAATATGCAACTATCTAGAAAGGTGCCACATATAATATATGCACAAGTAGAAGGTCAAATATGCAACTATCTAGAAAGGTGCCACATATAATATATGCACAAGTAGAAGGTCAAATGTTTTGGTTATCTAATTAAAATACAACACCATAAAAAACCAGCACTGGCATTACATCAAAGAAGATATGATACGAGAGCAAGAGGACGCCCCAGAATAAAATGGATTGACAACATCAATGACATTGTACAATCACACGGAATGACACGATCCAGGGCCACCCACTGGGCACTGGAATGTCAATTATTCCTGCCCACAAGGTCAAAAGTGGAAGAGAATGTGACTGTCCATAGATGTGAACCCAGTGCCCATGAGATCAAAGTGGAAGAGAATGGTGACTGTCCATAGATGTGAACCCTGTGTCCATGAGGTCAAAAGTGGAAGAGAATGTGACTGTCCATAGATGTGAACCCAGTGTCCACGAGGTCAAAAGTGGAAGAGAATGTGACTGTCCATAGATGTGAACCCAGTGTCCACAAGGTCAAAAGTGGAAGAGAATGTGACTGTCCATAGATGTGAACCCAGTGTCCACGAGGTCAAAAGTGGAAGAGAATGGTGACTGTCCATAGATGTGAACCTACATAGATGTGAACCCAGTGTCCACGAGGTCAAAAGTGGAAGAGAATGTGACTGTCCATAGATGTGAACAAAGTGTCCACGAGGTCAAAAGTGGAAGAGAATGGTGACTGTCCATAGATGTGAACCCAGTGTCCACAAGGTCAAAAGTGGAAGAGAATGGTGACTGTCCATAGATGTGAACTTACATAGATGTGAACCCAGTGTCCATGAGGTCAAAAGTGGAAGAGAATGTGACTGTCCATAGATGTGAACCCAGTGTCCATGAGGTCAAAAGTGGAAGAGAATGTGACTGTACATAGATGTGAACCCAGTGTCCACAAGGTCAAAAGTGGAAGAGAATGGTGACTGTCCATAGATGTGAACTTACATAGATGAGAACCCAGTGTCCATGAGGTCAAAAGTGGAAGAGAATGTGACTGTCCATAGATGTGAACCCAGTGTCCATGAGGTCAAAAGTGGAAGAGAATGTGACTGTACATAGATGTGAACCTACATAGATGTGAACCCAGTGTCCAGGAGGTCAAAAGTGGAAGAGAACGGTGACTGTCCATAGATGTGAACCCAGTGTCCAGGAGGTCAAAAGTGGAAGAGAATGGTGACTGTCCATAGACGTGAACCCAGTGTCCAGGAGGTCAAAAGTGGAAGAGAATGGTGACTGTCCATAGATGTGAACCCAGTGTCCAGGAGGTCAAAAGTGGAAGAGAATGGTGACTGTCCATAGACGTGAACCCAGTGTCCAGGAGGTCAAAAGTGGAAGAGAATGTGACTGTCCATAGATGTGAACCCAGTGTCCAGGAGGTCAAAAGTGGAAGAGAATGTGACTGTCCATAGATGTGAACCCAGTGTCCATGAGGTCAAAGTGGAAGAGAATGGTAACTGTCCATACATGTGAACCCAGTGTCCAGGAGGTCAAAAGTGGAAGAGAATGTGACTGTCCTTAGATGTGAACCCAGTGTCCATGAGGTCAAAGTGGAAGAGAATGGTAACTGTCCATACATGTGAACCCAGTGTCCACGAGGTCAAAAGTGGAAGAGAATGTGACTGTCCATAGACGTGAACCCAGTGTCCGATGAGGTCAAAACTGCAAGAGAATGTGACTGTCCATAGATGTGAACCCAGTGTCCAGGAGGAAGGCATGAGCAGTCAAATGACTTACGCCTCACGCTCGTTTAATGACCTCCAGAGTTCCCAATTGCACCTCTACGAGTGTTGATGCATACCGGTGAGTGTGCTTCTCATTCTATCAAATCATTGCCAGTTTTTCTGTTGTCACATTTCAACAAACGTAAGACAATCTGGTCTTTCATTCATGTTGTCTTGAGTTCGAGGTCTGCGCCACACAACTGCTAAATCTGCACGGTTTTGTTTCATTGTACCTGACTGTTACGTGTTTGACTGTGTGGCATGCTTATGTGTGTGGGATAATGGTGTGTATGTTTTGTGTGATTCTATGTGCTTTGTGTATGGTGTATAGGATAACTGGATGTGTGTATATGTGATTCTTTGTGACGTGTTTGTGTTGTGCGGGACGTTATAGTGCCTGGTAAGTGTGAATGTATGTGACATGTTTATGACATATAATTGTCTGAGATGTGTATGTACTGTTTCACTGTAGCAAACATATTGTATGTCATGGAATTGTGCCAGACAGCATGTAATGTTTGCAGTCAATACTACAAACAAGTCTGGATGGAGTCTTGTTGACAGATGTGGATGTGCTGCCTACAGACCATGTGCTAGAGTCACCAAGGATATGTTTATCTCATACTTGATGTGCTAGAGTCACCAAGGATATGTTTGTCTCATACATGATGTGCCAGAGTCAAGGCAGATATATTTATCTCATACGTGATGTGCTAGAGTCACCGAGGATATGTTTATCTTATACATGATGTGCCAGAGTCAAGGCAGATATATTTATCTCATACGTGATGTGCCAGAGTCACCGAGGATATGTTTATCTTATACATGATGTGCCAGAGTCAGCGAGGATATGTTTATCTCATACGTGATGTGCCAGAGTCACGGAGGATATATTTATCTCATACATGATGTGTCAGAGTCAAGAAGGATATGTTTATCTCATATGTGATGTGCCAGAGTCACGGAGGATATGTTTATCTCATATGTGATGTGAATTCTTCCTTATAGCTTTTGTGGGGGTCACAAGCAAAGGAAGAACAAACACAACAATGACTTTCGTGTGTGTTTGTTACTGTTTGCCTGTTGACTTTGTTACTGTTTCTGTTTGCTGATTGTGTTAGTTTGTGTTTCTGCCTGTTGATCTGGTTACTGTTTGTGTTTCTACATGTTGATCTGGTTACTGTTTGTGTTTCTACATGTTGATCTGGTTACTGTTTGTGTTTCTACATGTTGATCTGGTTACTGTTTGTGTTTCTACCTGTTGATCTGGTTACTGTTTGTGTTTCTACATGTTGATCTGGTTACTGTTTGTGTTTCTACATGTTGATCTGGTTACTGTTTGTGTTTCTACATGTTGATCTGGTTACTGTTTGTGTTTCTGCATGTTGATCTGGTTACTGTTTGTGTTTTATGTGTCTGCCTGTTAATCTTGTTACTGTTTGTGTTTCTATGTGTCACTGATGTTGCTGTTAAGCTTGAATTGCCATTTCAGCAGATGTTTTATTTTGTGCCCTACTTGGGGTAGATCTACTCTGAGATGATTGTGTCACAGTTTGCAGACTTTGACTTGTCACACTTGATTCATCCCATGGCTGTGTCTGGTATCTACATTGCTGCATCAACATGACCGCCATGTTCTGAAGCTGTCTGCAAGTTGTTCATGAACATTCACTGCTTGTTGATGGTGAATAAACTCAACTGAATATTTATTGTCCAGATATTGTTGTTATTTTATTTGTATATGTTCCTGTTATGTCATGACTTTACTTGTAGATGACTTTTTTTGTTGTGGGGTACCTGGAAATGGCTGAAGGTTGGAGGTCCTCTTGCTGCAGACCCAGGGTGGAACATATAACAGAGCATGTTATAAATAATTAAATAACAGTTATATGGTGTCGGAGTCAATACGGTTCTTGGTCAGCTTGTTTACAATTCTGGCGGAACACTGACATGCAGTAGAAAATGTTTGAGCGGTCATTCCTTTCTTCTATATCTGCAAAGTTGTTGAACATTGACATGTAGTAGAGAATGTTTGAGCGGTCATTCCTTTCTTCTTTCGTTTGCTTAAAACTTATTGTCTATATCTGCAATATTGTCTCTTGTATAAACTTCACTATCTTGTTTAGTTAACTCAGTGGTCCATATAGTTTATCTTCCACTTTTGTTTCTCTAAGCCAGGAGGTTTGCCTAGATATGTCATAGTCAGGGCAGCCTTGGAGTATGTGATCTGCTCGCTGCAGTGCCAATCCACATGTGTGTGCACATGGCTGATTCGCCAATCTTGAATTTGTATACATGTGGTTGTGTAATTGATTGTGTCTCATTTTGAGTAGCATAATAATTTGTTTTGGTCTGATGATTCTTTTCTTTTGGTGGTATGTGACAGGGACATCAGACTGCTCTTCTGTAGCTAGTTGACATAAACAAACCTGTGCCATGTTTTCTATTTACACTTTAAAAAGTATTCTCAACATTTCTCTGATTCAGCAACTGGTCTATACAACAGCACTCCATGGATGCTCAAGTGCAGTATTCTAGGCCTGGTCTATACAGCAGCACTCCATGGATGCTCAAGTGCAGTATTCTAGGCCTGGTCTATACAGCAGCACTCCATGGATGCTCAAGTTCGGTATTCTAAGCCTGTTTCTAGATTTCATTTCTGTTGACTTCCACACATTTCCTAAATCTATAAAGGCTCCTCATGCCTTGTCTATTATTATTTTGATATTTCTATCTGTACCTTCTGCTGTGTCTGTACTGCTACCTAAATATGTTTATGATTCCATCTCTTGAAGTGAGATTTATGTTGGTTGCCTGAGTTTGTCTATTTCCCTTGGCTTTAGAATTGTTCAGTGTTGGTTGTATTTGTCAGCTAAAGTTGTCTACAGAATGATGTGGCCAACCCAGTGTCCACCTCCCCTCAGTCACCTCTTACGAGATGGATGATAGGTGACACTGTGACTATTCTTTATTTCTACTGTTGCGCTTATGTAGGTACAGGCAAGAGGCAGAAGTCAAGGACACTCGAACAACAAGACTGCAAGCTGTAGGCAGACTGGCATTCAAACCTGCCCCTTTAAATTAGCATATCACCTTGTTGAATTCACCAGTGAGTTTATGTTGTCCAGCGTATTCTCAGATCACTGTGTCTTACTTGTACTTCTACGAGCGCTGATCAATACCTGCTAATTTATTTCTCATGACTATTACACACACAGGTCAGTTGGACTTAAACCTTGACTATTACACACACAGGTCAGTTGGACTTAAATGTTGACTATTCATTCGGAAAGCAATGATAGACCGCGCAGCGTGAAATTGCCTAAAGCATCCACCTGGGGTTGATTGCAATGTCTTGCAAAGGTCACGCAACATGTTCGTTTTGATGGACCACAAGGAGATGTTGGCAAGCAAAAGAGAAAAAAGTGAATTCAGAATGATCAATGAATCGTGTAAAATCTTTGGGGCTCGAGTTGTTGGCAATGTGCAAGAGAAGAAAGTGAATTCAGAATTAGCAATCATTTTGTAAAATCTTTGGAGCTCAGATGTTGAAAAGCGCTGATTGTTGATTTCTTGGCAAGATTACGCTCAGTAGTTTACCATTGCTTTCTGAGCGACCGGCTCACATACCCCTAAGTTAACAACGCGGCGAGAACCATTACCGATTCTCACGCAGGTTACGTTCCTCACGTGGATATACGCTATTACGGAGAAAGACCTTAACCCCTAGGCCAGGGTTTAATTACCAGGTTTTAATCGGCACTCGTAGAAGTGAAGGAATTAGGAAGAAATAAGAGAACACACTATAGACAATAAACGAATAGTTTATACATACTCCAGGTATGAATGAGTTAGACACTTCCATGTATGTAACAATACTACTGTAACGTGAAGGAATTGCAACTTGCCGGTTCCAAACAAATGCTATTATTTCACTTGCCTCAAGGGTTTCCCATCTCTTGCTAACTACTGTCATTGTTGTATCTATAACTATTCCGTTCGATTAGTAATAGTCTGTTTCACTGTTTGAGTTTGGATTTGGTTAGTGTGTCCTCTTTTCTCTAGTTGAACTTCTTGTCGTCACTTCCATGAGTGCTCATCAATACCAATTAAATCTCCAAAGTTTCAAGGAAGATGACACTCACGTGTGTCCCGATACACACGGGGGGCCTCGGTGGTGGAGGGGAGTAGTTCAACGACTGGAACCGCTCACTGACGCGTCCATCCCGCCCGCCTGCTGCTGGATGCCGGTCGGCCATTGTTGTACTTGACCTTTACCTGCAGACGACACACCGGATGTCACAGGAGTCGTCTGCTACAGCTGACAGGTGTGTGCCATACAATCTCTGGTCTTGTGTTCCTCTCACCTCTCAGCCCAACACAGCAGGTCAGGTGTGTGCCATACAATCTCTGGTCTTGTGTTCCTCTCAGCCCAACACAGCAGGTCAGGTGTGTGCCATACAATCTCTGGTCTTGTGTTCCTCTCACCTCTCAGCCCAACACAGCAGGTCAGGTGTGTACCATACAATCTCTGGTCTTGTGTTCCTCTCACCTCTCAGCCCAACACAGCAGGTCAGGTGTGTGCCATACAATCTCTGGTCTTGTGTTCCTCTCACCTCTCAGCCCAACACAGCAGGTCAGGTGTGTACCATACAATCTCTGGTCTTGTGTTCCTCTCACCTCTCAGCCCAACACAGCAGGTCAGGTGTGTATGTGCCATACAATCTCTGGTCCTGGAGTTGTCGTGTCTTTCTCTCACCTCTCAGCCCAACGCAGCATACAAGTGTCTGCTTACAAACTCCTGGATTATGGCCCTTCCACCCCAAAACAGCAGGTCAGGTGTGTACTATACAAGCTTCTGGAGTTGTGTCTCTCAGACCACCACAGCAGCAATCTCTGGTCCTGGAGTTGTCGCCGAGTCTTGTGTTCGTTTCATCCCAACATTGCTTGTATTACAAGTTATAATCCATCTTCTGTATTAAGAACATGGCCTATATTGCTTCCAGAACTAGGTAGTGTTCCAGTAATTGTTCATTTTCTCTAGTTGCTAGTATTTTTTGTTGTATAACTTTGGGATGAGTTCCGATACAGCCAGGATCTTAGGTAAACAACCGTTAAGTTAATTAAGAATGGGATCATAACAGAACTGTTGTCCGCTGGCTTGTTGAAGGGTTGTTATTGTATAGTGAACACTTGTTTCCTTGTTGTCACATATACATGTTGGGGTTATCACATATACATGTTGGGGTTATCACATATACATATTGATGTTGTCACATATACATGTTGATGTTGTCACATATACATGTTGGTGTTGTCACATATACATATTGATGTTGTCACATATACATGTTGGTGTTGTCACATATACATGTTGGTGTTGTCACATATACATGTTGGTGTTAGTGTTGTTACATATACATGTTGGTGATGTCACATATACATGTTGGTGTTGTCACATATACATGTTGGTGTTAGTGTTGTTACATATACATGTTGGTGATGTCACATATACATGTTGGTGTTATCACATATACATTTTTACATTACATTACATTGGCACCTTGTCGCCTTGACAGACAATAGTTTGTGCTTTAAAAAGGCATAATAACTTTTACCTATGGCGGTAGCGAATGTGACTGATAAGGCCAATTTGCGCTGTAAATGTCCGTTCACAGTGGGTGCATGTGAACACGTGGTCATTTCCACCATCATGCACTATCTTATGTCTCAAACGCTCGGTGTGTGACTTATCTCAATAATTTTCTCCTTTGTCTTTATTCCATTTCTGATGTTTGCCCTCCATGCAACACGTTCAGCGGCGACTTGCTCCCAATGTGCATTATCAATGCCTGTATCAATCATGTCCCGCTTACACACATCTTTGTATCGTAGTAGAGGCCGACCCTGAGATCTCTTTCCCATCTGTAATTCACCAAAAAAGATATCCTTTGGTATTCTACCATCATCCATCCTCCTAAGATGTCCTATCCATCTAAGTCTACGAAGACTGAGCATGGAATAAACTGTCACACAACCTGATCTTTCCAATACTTCAGTATTTGTGATTTTGTCTTGCCACTTAATACCAAGAATTCTTCGCAGACACCGCATATGAAAGCTGTTTAAATTTTTCTCTTGGTGTGAGTAAGTTGTCCAGGTTTCACTTGCCATAGAGAAGAGTACTAAGGACACAGGCTTGATAGACAAGGACTTTTGTTTTGGCAGTAAGCTTCCTGTTCTCCCAGACTCTTTTTCTTAACCTGTTCATTGTTGTTGCTGCCTTACCAATCCGGATGTTGATTTCCTGATCTAGGGATAATTTGCTATTTACCACTGATCCTAGATATGTAAAATGGTCTACTATCTCTAGTTCGGCGTCGTCAATAAAGATTGATGGTACCCCATGTGCACCTTGTGACATAATCTGTGTCTTCTTTTTGCTAATTGTTAAACCAAATTCAGAACAAGCATTGGAGAATGCAGATAGTAGACATTGCAATTCTTCCTCAGAGTGGGTCGTAACTGCAGCATCATCTGCAAAAAGCAACTCTCTGATCAGTACCCTCCTAATTTTGGTCTTAGCCTTCAATCTCTGAGCATTGTAAAGGCCGCCATCTGAGCGTGAGTGAATGTATATACCACCATCCTGATCACGAAAGGCATATTTAAGTAGAAGTGAAAAGTATATTCCAAAGAGGGTGGGAGCTAGTACACAACCTTGCTTAACTCCACTCTTGATTTCAAATTCTTCAGAAGTTGCACCATCAAACTTGATTATACCCTTCATGCCTGTGTGGAACGATTCCATAATGGACAGAAGAGTTGGTGGGCACCCAATCTTCTTTAGTGCCTTGAACAGACCCTCACGACTGACCAAATCAAATGCCTTTGTGAGGTCGATGAAGGCAATAAACAGTGGTTGATTCTGTTCACGGCATTTTTCTTGCATTTGTCGCAATGAGAATATCATATCAGTGGTAGACCGGTTCTGTCGAAAGCCACACTGTGATTCGGGGTAGACTTGATCTCCTAGGACTTGAAGTCTGCGCAGAACAATTCATGGCAAATACTTTTCCAACAATACACAGAAGTGAGATACCCCTATAGTTGTTGCAGTCGCTCCGATCGCCCTTGTTCTTGTACAGTGTTATGATGCTTGAATCTTTGAAATCCTGTGGGACTTGTCCTTCTCGCCAGCATAGCTCTATTAGCTGGTGGATCTGTATAGTGAGTGTGTCTTGCCCACTCCTGATAACCTCTATTGGAATCCCATCCTTACCTGGAGCCTTGCCAGATGCAAGTTCATTTATAGCACACTTAACTTCTGTTATGATGGGAAGTGTGTCCAGGTGGTCAAGAGTTGGTAGAGTCTCTATGGCGTTGAGGGCATCATCCGCTAGTTTGGTCTCACTTGAGTAAAGCTCCAAATAGTGCTCTACCCATCTGTCCATCTGCTGTTTCTTATCAGTGATGACTTCTCCAGTCAAGGTTTTCAATGGTGCACTTCTTTTGATCACTGGACCACAGGCTTTCTTTATTCCTTCATACATGCTTCTTATGTCTCCCTTATCACTTGCGATTTGAATGGACTCACATAACTTGATCCAATAATCATTTGCACACTGCCTGGCAGCCTTTTGCACATCCTTCCTAGCTTGCCTTAGCTCACTCAGAGTGTTACGAGTTGGTCTTTCCTTGTTTCTTAAGAGAGCTTTCTTCTTCTTATCAATCAAGGGCTGCAGAGTCTCGCTGTTGGCCGCAAACCAGTCCTGCCTCTTATGATCCACAGTGCCGTAAACCCCTTCGGCAGTTTTATAAAGAGTTTCCTTAATTTGACCCCACTTTTCATTTACTGTACAATTTTCTGGTGTATCAGTGAAAGCGTCTTCAAGTTGCTGTTGAAACTGAAAGCACTTTTCAGGATCGTGAGTGTTAATAGTATTAATCCTGGGGCTAGATTTGTGTTTAGCTGTGTAGATTCTCTTTGGTCTCAGTCTAACCCTTGCAACAACCAAAGAATGATCCGTATCACAGTCAGCACTGTGGTAACTTCGAGTCAATGATATATGGTTCAGATGTTGTCTCTGTGTGATGATGAAGTCCAGCTGGTGCCAATGGCCGGATCTTGGATGTTTCCATGTGACCTTATGCATCTCTTTTGTTTTAAAAAAGGAGTTTGTAATACATAGGTCATTACTAGTGCAATGCTCCAGCAGCCTTTGCCCATTATCATTCATGCGACCGATGTTGTATTTTCCAAGGCACACTGGCCATGAACTCGAGTCCTTGCCCACACGAGCATTGAAATCACCGAGCATATAAATGTAGTCAGATTTTGGAACTGCCTTGATCACAGAGTCTAACTCCTCATAGAACGAATCCTTCACATCATCAGAGGAATCGAGTGTCTGTGCATATGCAGTAATAATGGTGGCAAACCCACAAGAGGTTGCCAAGCGCAGGGATAATAGTATTTCATTTCCTCCTGCTGGAATTTCAATCATTCCCAGTAGCGAATTCTTCACTGCAAAGCCCACACAGTGTTGCCTTTTTTCTGCCTGCCTTCTACCCTTCCAGAAAAAGGTGTAATTGTTTTCCCTGAGTGACCCTTCCTCAGCGAGGTGAGTCTCCTGCAGGCCAGCAATATCAATGTTAAGACGATTGAGTTCGGCATCAATCACAGCCGTTTTTCTCACATCGTCAATATTGGTCAAGTCAGTGGAAAATCCTGGACACATGGTTCTCACGTTCCAGGTTGCAAGCCGTAGCTTGAGGTTTCTATTTTTATTTTTGTTTGTACCTGGTGCATTGGTTTTACAGCCTGCGATTCAGATTTTGTCCTAGCCCCAAGCACCCATTGAAGCAGGCAGGCTGTGGCGGATCAGCACCCAATTGGCCGGGGGCTGCCCAGCTTGAGGCGGGCGGTAGCTGATCAGTGACACCTGTAGGTGTCTCCCACCGTCAGAGGCAACGCATGGCGCCCCATGTCTACGCCAACTGACAAGGACTTATAACCCGTAACAGTTGCCTCTCGCTTTGATTCCGAGACCAGTTAAGACCAGGGATGGAGTTATTGCCTCTCCATAGCACAAAGCCTGGGCTAAAATATAGAGATCATGTGTTGCCCATGCAGCATGATCCCTCTCTCGGCCTGCCTAGTTCACTCCAGAGGAAAGGTAACACCCCTACATCTGGAACAAGACAAGCTGCAGAAGCTGCCGGATCAGCAAAGCAATGCTCTAACTGTCCACCTGTCGGAGCTTCGATCCTAGACCAGCCGCCAACCAAGACTTAGGGCCTGGTCTGCCCTGCCATGACATGTTGTCTTTAGATTGCATTTCCTCGCACCAGGGCAAGGCTTGTACCCTCCCAATTGCGCTCTTCCGCCCGAAGCCGTTGGCACAATGTGGGGTGTCGGGTTTGGTAAGTGCCGCCCAACGTTCGGCGCTGACAGAAAGCAGGTAGTACCGTCTACTGTCATACGGTAGCTCAGTCATATCTGACTAAGACCTGACTTGCTATCATATACATGTTGGTGTTGTCACATATACATATTGGTGTTATCACATATACATGTTGGTGTTGTCACATATACATGTTGGTGTTATCACATATACATGTTGGTGTTGTCACATATACATGTTGGTGTTATCACATATACATGTTGGTGTTATCACATATACATGTTGGTGTTATCACATATACATGTTGGTGTTATCACATATACATGTTGGTGTTATCACATATACATGTTGGTGTTGTCACATATACATGTTGGTGTTGTCACATATACATGTTGGTGTTGTCACATATACATGTTGGCATTATCACATATACATGTTGGTGTTGTCACATATACATGTTGGCATTATCACATATACATGTTGGCATTATCACATATACATGTTGGCATTATCACATATACATGTTGGTGTTGTCACATATACATGTTGGCATTATCACATATACATGTTGGTGTTGTCACATATACATGTTGGCATTATCACATATACATGTTGGCATTATCACATATGCATGTTGGCATTATCACATATACATGTTGGTGTTGTCACATATACATGTTGGCATTATCACATATACATGTTGGTGTTGTCACATATACATGTTGGGGTTATCACATATACATGTTGGTGTTATCACATATACATGTTGGTGTTGTCACATATGCATGTTGGCATTATCACATATACATGTTGGTGTTATCACATATACATGTTGGTGTTGTCACATATACATGTTGGCATTATCACATATACATGTTGGTGTTGTCACATATACATGTTGGCATTATCACATATACATGTTGGCATTATCACATATACATGTTGGTGTTGTCACATATACATGTTGGCATTATCACATATACATGTTGGTGTTGTCACATATACATGTTGGGGTTATCACATATATATGTTGGTGTTATCACATATACATGTTGGTGTTGTCACATATACATGTTGGCATTATCACATATACATGTTGGTGTTATCACATATACATGTTGGTGTTGTCACATATACATGTTGGCATTATCACATATACATGTTGGTGTTATCACATATACATGTTGGTGTTATCACATATACATGTTGGTGTTGTCACATATACATGTTGGTGTTGTCACATATACATGTTGGTGTTGTCACATATACATGTGGTGTTGTCACATATACATGTTGGTGTTGTCACATATACATGTTGGTGTTGTCACATATACATGTTGGTGTTGTCACATATACATGTTGGTGTTGTCACATATACATGTTGGTGTTGTCACATATACATGTTGGTGTTGTCACATATACATGTTGGCATTATCACATATACATGTTGGGGTTATCACATATACATGTTGGTGTTGTCACATATACATGTTGGTGTTATCACATATACATGTTGGTGTTATCACATATACATGTTGGTGTTATCACATATACATGTTGGTGTTGTCACATATACATGTTGGTGTTATCACATATACATGTTGGCATTATCACATATACATGTTGGTGTTGTCACATATACATGTTGGTGTTATCACATATACATGTTAGTGTTATCACATATACATGTTGGTGTTATCACATATACATGTTGGCATTATCACATATACATGTTGGTGTTATCACATATACATGTTGGTGTTGTCACATATACATGTTGGTGTTATCACATATACATGTTGGTGTTATCACATATACATGTTGGCATTATCACATATACATGTTGGTGTTATCACATATACATGTTGGTGTTATCACATATACATGTTGGCATTATCACATATACATGTTGGCATTATCACATATACATGTTGGTGTTATCACATATACATGTTGGTGTTATCACATATACATGTTGGCATTATCACATATACATGTTGGTGTTATCACATATACATGTTGGTGTTATCACATATACATGTTGGCATTATCACATATACATGTTGGTGTTATCACATATACATGTTGGTGTTGTCACATATACATGTTGGTGTTATCACATATACATGTTGGTGTTATCACATATACATGTTGGCATTATCACATATACATGTTGGTGTTATCACATATACATGTTGGTGTTGTCACATATACATGTTGGTGTTATCACATATACATGTTGGTGTTGTCACATATACATGTTGGTGTTATCACATATACATGTTGGTGTTGTCACACATACATGGTAATATTGTCACATATACATGTTGGCATTGTCACAAATATGTGGTGATATTATCACATACACATGATTTTGCTATTACACATTCATGTAGGTTTAGATGTTTAGATATCCTTGATAGATACGCTATGGCAGGTGCAGTTACTTGGTCTGTGGTATTATTGCATATCAGTCCAGATGTGTGAAGTTGATGATATCACTGTTTCAAATCACAATCATGATTGCCACAGTGTCACTGACTGACATATCGCTAACCTACTTGTTGCTGCAGTTCTTCATTCTTCCACCTCACTGATAATTGCCATGTTGTGGCCCCAGAAACAATGGCCCAGTTGGAGACAGATAAGTGCTGGCTGTGACGAGTGTTTGATTAGCATGCTGTAGATAGCAACCAGGATCTGTGTGATTGTGCGATACATAATGTGTTGTTCAACATTTGATTGATCTGAGACGGGACATTTCTGAAATTAACACAAGTAAGTTGATCACATTATGTGGTTTTCTTGCAGTTGAAAGTGAATTGTGCTTAAATAGCGTGAAGTGATTTGTCCTCAGCTACATATATATGTGTGACTTGTTTGTGGGTGTACACTTACATACAAACAACAAAAGCATTCAAACATGGACTAGGTGATTCTCAGTTGCTGAGTCTGCCATGGCCAGAGGATAATTGCAAACACCTAACAAGATGGACCAATCCTAGGAGAGAGCTAATAACACCTGGCAAGGATGAGTGAAGGAGAGAATTAGTGACATCTGGCAGGACTGGCTAAAGGAGAGAACTAATGACACCTGACAAGATTGACTGAAGAAGTTAACTAGTAACACCTGGCAAGATAACTGATTGAAGGAGAGAACTAGTAACACCTGACAAGATTGACTGAAGAAGTTAACTAGTAACACCTGGAAAGATGATAGATTGAAGAAGAGAACTAGTAACACCTGGCAAGATTAATTGAAGGAGAGAATTAGTAACAAGTGGCAAGATAATTGATTGAAGGAGAGAACTAATAACACCTGACAAGATTGATTGAAGGAAAAAACTAGTAACACCTGGTTGAAGGAAGGAACTAGCCATGCCTGGCTTAAGGAGGGAACTAGCAACACCTGGATGAAGGAGATAACTAGTAACATCTAGCTGAAGGAGGGAACTAGCAATGCCTGGCTTAAGGAGTGAACTAGCAATGCCTGGCCGAAGGAGGGAACTAGCAATGCCTGGCTGAAGGAGGGAACTAGCAGTGTCTGGCTGAAGGAGGGAACTAGCAACACCTGGCTGAAGGAAGGAACTAGCAACGCCTGGCTGAAGGAGGGAACTAGCAACACCTGGCTGAAGGAGGGAACTAGCAACACCTGGCTGAAGGAGGGAACTAGCAACACCTGGCTGAAGGAGGGAACTAGCAACACCTGGCTGAAGGAGGGAACTAGCAACACCTGGCTGAAGGAGGGAACTAGCAACACCTGGCTGAAGGAAGGAACTAGCAACGCCTGCCAAAATTGACTGTCCAGAAAGAGAACTAGTCAAGGCTGGCAAGATTGACCAATGACAAGAACCGAAACATCTGGCAAGACTGACTGAAGGAGCAATGACAGTACAAAAGTAATACATGTGACTACCTCAGACATGAACACGATGTGGCCAGAAAATACAGGGTGTCATAGTTGTTTGATAGAAATTGTTTGTTGTGATACACAAAGTCAGGGTGTCATAGTTGTTTGATAGAACTTGTTTGTTGTGATACACAAAGTAATACATGTGACTACCTCAGACATAAACACGATGTGGCCAGAACATGCCAGGGTGTCATAGTTGTTTGATAGAACTTGTTTGTTGTGATACACGAAGTCAATCTGCGGTGTGTTCATAACCTCACTGACAGCAGGTGAGTATACAGGTAGATTGAGCTGTACTCTACCCTAGATGTTTACAGGTGCAATAAAGGAAAGACCAGGTTGGTTAGTTAGGTTGAATATACAGTGACAACCCATGTATGTGGTTGGTGTATGTTGTTGTATCACTTGAGGTGGTTGAGTACACAGTGACAACCCATGTATGTGGTTGGTGTATGTTATTGTATCACTTGAGGTGGTTGAGTACTCAGTGACAACCCATGTGGTTGGCATATGTTGTTGTATCACTTGAGGTGGTTGAGTACTCAGTGACAACCCATGTGGTTGGCATATGTTGTAGAGACACCATCTCTTAAAATGGATGAGATGAGACTGTTGATCTGATCATAAGTGTTGAAGCTGTCATTTAATTCCGTGCAGAGATCAGCGGTTGTTGTATGACAGATGTTATATACACTATATGACTGCCTCCTCTAGTGCTTCATTGTGTTCAGTACCAGAGGGAATGTAACAACTGTCCAAGCACAACAGCTGTATGTAGGAACTGTCTAGACACAACAGCTGTATGTAGGAACTGTCCAGGCACAACAGCTGTATGTAGGAACTGTATAGACACAACAGCTGTATGTAGGAACTGTCTAGACACAACAGCTGTATGTAGGAACTGTATAGACACAACAGCTGTATGTAGGAACTGTATAGACACAACAGCTGTATGTAGGAACTGTATAGACACAACAGCTGTATGTAGGAACTGTATAGACACAACAGCTGTATGTAGGAACTGTATAGACACAACAGCTGTATGTAGGAACTGTATAGACACAACAGCTGTATGTAGGAACTGTATAGACACAACAGCTGTATGTAGGAACTGTATAGACACAACAGCTGTATGTAGGAACTGTATAGACACAACAGCTGTATGTAGGAACTGTATAGACACAACAGCTGTATGTAGGAACTGTATAGACACAACAGCTGTATGTAGGAACTGTATAGACACAACAGCTGTATGTAGGAACTGTATAGACACAACAGCTGTATGTAGGAACTGTATAGACACAACAGCTGTATGTAGGAACTGTATAGACACAACAGCTGTATGTAGGAACTGTATAGACACAACAGCTGTATGTAGGAACTGTATAGACACAACAGCTGTATGTAGGAACTGTATAGACACAACAGCTGTATGTAGGAACTGTATAGACACAACAGCTGTATGTAGGAACTGTATAGACACAACAGCTGTATGTAGGAACTGTATAGACACAACAGCTGTATGTAGGAACTGTATAGACACAACAGCTGTATGTAGGAACTGTATAGACACAACAGCTGTATGTAGGAACTGTATAGACACAACAGCTGTATGTAGGAACTGTATAGACACAACAGCTGTATGTAGGAACTGTATAGACACAACAGCTGTATGTAGGAACTGTATAGACACAACAGCTGTATGTAGGAACTGTATAGACACAACAGCTGTATGTAGGAACTGTATAGACACAACAGCTGTATGTAGGAACTGTATAGACACAACAGCTGTATGTAGGAACTGTATAGACACAACAGCTGTATGTAGGAACTGTATAGACACAACAGCTGTATGTAGGAACTGTATAGACACAACAGCTGTATGTAGGAACTGTATAGACACAACAGCTGTATGTAGGAACTGTATAGACACAACAGCTGTATGTAGGAACTGTATAGACACAACAGCTGTATGTAGGAACTGTATAGACACAACAGCTGTATGTAGGAACTGTATAGACACAACAGCTGTATGTAGGAACTGTATAGACACAACAGCTGTATGTAGGAACTGTATAGACACAACAGCTGTATGTAGGAATTGTATAAACATAACAGCTGTATGTAGGAATTGTATAAACACAACAGCTGTATGTAGGGATTGTATAAACACAACAGCTGTATGTAGGAATTGTATAAACTTAACAGCTGTATGTAGGAATTGTCTATGTACAAAAGCTGTATGTAGTAACTGTCGACACAACAGTTGTATGTGATTAAACAACTTCTAGACAATCAACAATGCTATTTTAGTGATAACACATGAGAAATCACCTAGTTATTTTAGTGATAACACATGAGAAATCACCTAGTTATTTTAGTGATAACACATGAGAAAACACCTAGTTTTTTTTTAGTGATAACACATGAGAAATCACCTAGTTATTTTAGTGATAACACATGAGAAATCACTTAGTTATTTTAGTGATAACACATGAGAAATCACCTAGTTATTTTAGTGATAACACATGAGAAATCACCTAGTTATTTTAGTGATAACACATGAGAAATCACCTAGTTATTTTAGTGATAACATGAGAAAACACCTAGTTATTTTAGTGATAACACATGAGAAATCATCTAGTTATTTTAGTGATAACACATGAGAAAACACCTTGTTATTTTATTGATAATACATGAGAAAACACCTAGTTATTTTAGTGATAACACATGAGAAATCACCTTGTTATTTCAGTGATAACACATGATAAATCACCTAGTTATTTTAGTGATAACACATGAGAAATCACCTAGTTATTTTAGTGATAACACATGAGAAATCACCTAGTTATTTTAGTGATAACACATGAGAAATCACCTAGTTATTTTAGTGGTAACACATGAGAAAACACCTTGTTATTTTAGTGATAACACATGAGAAATCACCTTGTTATAACTATTGTGTTTGATCTTTCACATTTTAGGTCAAATATTGGAGAACAATAGGTCAAATATTGGAGGACAGCAATAAAGCAAACATCATCTGTAATACTGTCATCAAACTGTCAGAGAGTTCTAGTAAGCTGGATATCTTTTGTAGTACTGACATCAAACTGTTAGGTATCTTCCTACAAGCTGGATATCTTATATAGTACTGATATCAAACTGTCGGATAACTTCTAGCAAGCTGGATATATTTTGTAGTACTGACATCAAACTGTCGGATAACTTCTAGCAAGCTGGATTTATTCTGTAGTACTGACATCAAATTGTCAGATAACTTCTAGCAAGCTGGATATATTTTGTAGTACTGACATCAAACTGTCGGATAACTTCTAGAAAGCTGGATATCTGATATATTACTGACATCTTACATCGAATGTGAAGTGTGGGTTGTTTGTGACCTGACAAGCCTGTGTGTGCTGACATCATTCACCTGATCATGGGTAACTTATGCCCAAAGTCAGGTAAAGACATTGACCAGGCTGCAACAGCTGGGTATTCTTCCGACCAACCATCTGTACAGATGTCCACCCTGGCATTGGGTAACGGGCTCCAAGATGGTTATAATAATACAACTCCCCAGAGAATGCAACCACTACCGCCACATTCCACCAAGACCATAGGTATGCTGTGTCTTTGTTGCTTGGTGTCATTGAGACTTGTTGGTGTCATTGAGACTTGTTGGTGTCATTGAGACTTGTTGGTGTCATTGAGACTTGTTGATGTCATTGAGACTTGTTGGTGTCATTGAGACTTGTTGGTGTCATTGAGACTTGTGGATGTTCTTGAGACTTGTTGGTGTTCTTGAGACTTGTTGGTGTCATTGAGATTTGTTTGTGTCACTGAGACTTGTTGGTGTCATTGAGACTTGTTGGTGTCATTGAGACTTGTAGGTGTCATGAGACTTGTTGGTGTCATTGAGACTTGTTGGTATCATTGAGACTTGTTGGTGTTGTTGAGAATTGTTGGTGTCATTGAGAATTGTAAGTGTCATTGAGATGTTTTGGTGTCAGACTTGTTGATGTCATTGAGACTTGTTGGTATCATTGAGACTTGTTGGTGTCATTGAGACTTGTTGGTATCTTTGAGACTTGTTGGTGTTATTGAGACTTGTTGGTGTCATTGAGACTTGTTGGTGTCATTGAGACTTGTTGGTATCAGTGAGACTTGTTGGTGTTCTTGAGACTTGTTGGTATCATTGAGACTTGTTGGTGTCATTGAGACTTGTTGGTATCATTGAGACATGTTGGTGTTCTTGAGACTTGTTGGTGTCATTGAGACTTGTTGGTATCATTGAGACTTGTTGGTATCATTGAGACTTGTTGGTATCATGAGACTTGTTGGTGTTCTTGAGACTTGTTGGTGTCATTGAGACTTGTTTGTATTGTTGAGACTTGTTTGTATCATTGAGTCTCGTTGATGTCATTGAGACTTGTTGGTGTCAACGAGATTTGTTGGTGTCATTGAGACTAGAAACCTATGTGTACTTTCTTCTGCCATGAGTTTCCTGTACTGGAGGTTGAAATAAAATTATGATTCCCCTCCATTAATCCAGGGGTCAGCTGGAGGTTGCTACTATTGCCCTACAGTCCCTCTGTCTCTCTTGGGGCCAAAGAGAGAGCACATGGGCAGCATCTGGGGTCTGGACAACATTCTAGCAGACACTGGTCAGTTTTGGCAACATTCTAGCAGACACTGGTCAGTTTTGGCAACATTCTAGCAGACACTGGTCAGTTTTGGCAACATTCTAGCAGACACTGGTCAGTTTTGGCAACATTCTAGCAGACACTGGTCAGTTTTGGCAACTTTCATGTCATAGAAATGGTCCTGTAGTCCACTGTATGTTGTATAGTCTGCTGAGTTGTCAGCTGACTGAAGGGGATCCTGTGTATAGTCTGCTGTGTTGTTAGCTGACTGAAGGGGATCCTGTGTATAGTCTGCTGTGTTGTCAGCTGACTGAAGGGGATCCTGTGTATAGTCTGCTGTGTTGTCAGCTGACTGAAGGGGATCCTGTGTATAGTTTGCTGTGTTGTCAGCTGACTGAAGGGGATCCTGTGTATAGTCTGCTGTGTTGTCAGCTGACTGAAGGGGATCCTGTGTATAGTTTGCTGTGTTGTCAGCTGACTGAAGGGGATCCTGTGTATAGTTTTGCTGTGTTGTCAGCTGACTGAAGGGGATCCTGTGTATAGTTTGCTGTGTTGTCTAGCTGACTGAAGGGGATCATGTGTATAGTTTGCTGTGTTGTCAGCTGACTGAAGGGGATCCTGTGTATAGTTTGCTGTGTTGTCAGCTGACTGAAGGGGATCCTGTGTATAGTTTGCTGTGTTGTCAGCTGACTGAAGGGGATCATGTGTATAGTATGCTGTGTTGTCAGCTGACTGAAGGGGATCATGTGTATAGTATGCTGTGTTGTCAGCTGACTGAAGGGGATCCTGTGTATAGTCTGCTGTGTTGTCAGCTGACTGAAGGGGATCCTGTGTATAGTTTGCTGTGTTGTCAGCTGACTGAAGGGGATCCTGTGTATAGTATGCTGTGTTGTCAGCTGACTGAAGGGGATCCTGTGTATAGTTTGCTGTGTTGTCAGCTGACTGAAGGGGATCCTGTGTATAGTTTGCTGTGTTGTCAGCTGACTGAAGGGGATCCTGTGTATAGTTTGCTGTGTTGTCAGCTGACTGAAGGGGATCCTGTGTATAGTTTGCTGTGTTGTCTGCTGACTGAAGGGGATCCTGTGTATAGTTTGCTGTGTTGTCAGTTGACTGAAGGGGATCCTGTGTATAGTTTGCTGTGTTGTCAGCTGACTGAAGGGGATCATGTGTATAGTATGCTGTGTTGTCTGCTGACTGAAGGGGATCATGTGTATAGTATGCTGTGTTGTCTGCTGACTGAAGGGGATCATGTGTATAGTTTGCTGTGTTGTCTGCTGACTGAAGGGGATCATGTGTATAGTTTGCTGTGTTGTCAGTTGACTGAAGGGGATCCTGTGTATAGTCTGCTGTGTTGTCTGCTGACTAAAGGGGATCATGTGTATAGTCTGCTGTGTTGTCAGTTGTCAGAATGGGATCTTGTGCATATTTTGCGAGTTTTTATATGTTGGCACCTTTCAGGGGGACTGTGTGGAGAAATAGTTCTTGCCAGGTGCTTGCTCTAGTTGAGGGCTGCTTCATTTCGTGCAATGTCACAACATGAAGGTATTGCCAATGGTGCCACTGTGTTGTTGACAGCAGATTGAGATGTTCCATGGTTGCTGTTGTTGGGTTTTTTCTCACCAGTCTAGAGAAATGACTTGCAGACATACAGTCAGCAGATTGAGATGTTCCATGGTTGCTGTTGGGTTTATTCTCTCTAGTCTCGTGTGCCTGTGATAGGAAGCAGCAAACTGTGACATATGAGTGCCAGTGACAGGAAGCAGCAGTTGCAAGTATAGCTGCCAGGTCATCATCACAGTACAGAATATTACTACCAAGGACCAAGAAGGTCACAGCAGAAGAAAGAACATAAATATAAAGAATAAAAAAGGTCACATTAGAGAAAAGAACATAGCTAGGAAGAATCAGGAAAGTAAGAATAAGGGATAGAACATAAGTGCGAAGGGTCAGAAAGGTCACAATAGAGGATAGAATAAAGCATGGGTGTAAGACCAGCCCTGCTTCGACTATCCCACGTGTGGAAAGCTCACCCTGGTAACTATCAGTTAATCACTGCTGAATGTTAACCCAGACCTTGGCTCCTGGTTTTACACCATCTTCCCGTGTTAGTTTACAGCTTGTGTGTGTCACCAGTTGAACACTGGAGGTGTTTTCTTACAGGCATTGATCCTCGACCATCACCTGACCCTGATTGATTATGTTTTCCATCATCAGCATGTGCCGTGCCAATCAGCTTGGGCAGTCATGGTTTGCCATCTCATGGGATCACCAAACAATGAATCAGCAAAACACCAGAAGTTGCAATCTCATGGGATCACCAAACAATGAATCAGCAAAACACCAGAAGTTGAATTGGTCAGCTTGACTAGAACACAGTCACAAGTAACAAGATGGATGCTGCGCACAAAGCCTTCATCAACTCACAAACAACAAACACACACTGATACAACACACACACACCGATACAACAAACACACACCGATACAACAAACACACACCGATACAACAAACACACACTGATACAACAAACACACACCGATACAACAAACACACACCGATACAGCAAACACACACTGATACAACAAACACACACCGATACAACAAACACACACCGATACAACAAACACACACCAATACAACAAACACACACTGATACAACAAACACACACCGATACAACAAACACACACTGATACAACTACCAGAAAAGCTCTACAGGAAAATGTATTCCATATGATCACTAGAGTCTTGATCAGGTCTGTGGATTCTGAAGTTCCTTGAACCTTATCTCAGAACTGACCACTCAACTCTATGTTCCACCTGCTCCATGGTGATGGGGTGACAGAAGCAGTTCACAATCCTGCATACCATATTCGAAACACAGCTGTGGGAAATTTGGCAGCAGACCGCCTTGTGTTGGTGTTTTATGAAACGATATGGGTGCCGGTCATTCAGAAAGCAATGGCAAACTACTGAACGTAAACTTGCCCAGGAATCATCGAACAGCCACAAACTGATGGGGTTGACTGTACATTCTGTAAATTATATGCAACTAACTTTAACTTTATGTTCCAGTACGTGCCTTGTACAACTTTGAAGGAATCAATGAAGATGATCTGCCATTCAAGCGAGGGGATCTCATGGAACTAGAAGTGTCTACGTGAGTTCTGTTGACAGTTCTCTGTTGATATTATATGTTGACAGTTCTCTGTTGATGCAGGATGGCCTGGCAAAAGCGTGGCACAAAGCATGAATCTCATAACTGCAGCTCCAGTCAAGGGCTGCCATGTTTGACAGTTAGAGGTAGCCATGACACATACCATACAATTTTATCCTCATTGTACATTGGTTATGTCTATTGACATAAGCTGATCATTTTGCAATGGTTTTCATAATGGGATGAACGTCACCCATTTCAGAAAACAATGGCAGACTTCATTTATCATGTGCCATGCCGATAAGCATGGGCGGTCATGTTTCGCCATTTCACTCGATCACCAGAGTTGTGGAACAGCTCAGTGTTACTGTCTTGACCATGCCACATGGCTAGACCATCCAGGATTTTACTTCTTTGCCTTCCCCATTGTTCTCTTCCCCTCGATCTTGCCAGTTGTCACCAAGTTCTCCAATTTATTTCTTCTCATAACGTGACCACAACATGTTGCCTGTGTATGTCTAATTTCTCTAATCAGTATGCGATTTTCATATGTTTCTTGTAGGACTTGGTCATCAGTTTTTCTGTCTGTTCATGGTATTCTTTGCATTCTCCTCAGAAACCACATTTTCACAACCATCAGATGTTTTTCAGCCTGTTTGTTCATTGTTCACACTTCACATCCATACAAAAGCACAGGATCTATGAAACATCTCAACACTCTTTTTCTCATTGCAAATGACATCTTTTTATTGGTCAGTATGTTTTGCATCTTGCAAAAGGCTACCTTCGCTATGGCGATTCTTGTTCTAATCTCTTCAAGGCATTTCCCATCAGATGTTATGACTGTTCCGAGATAATTGTACCGATTCACTTGTTCAAGAATATTCTCATATCCTTGTATATTACATTGTGGTACTTCCTTCCTCTTAGTGAATGTAAATGTGCCTAGAAAATCACAAGCATTCAGTAAATTCTGGGATTGATTGCAATGTCCTGTAAACTAACTTAAAATATATACAATCATTATAATAAAAGAAAAGCTTAAGTAAGCTCCTTAATCTGAAAACAAAAACATAATAAAAATATATGTTATTTATTTTAATTGTGAAACAGTGAGAACATGTATGAAGTCTCTTTCATCCAGACTTCATTCTGACAAAGTTACCTATGACCTTGCACCAGTAAGCAACTCCCTTTCAATGGAAAGCAAAGTTATCCCAGACAATCTACCATCATCCATTGTGGAAAATTAACTGTTGACCTGACCTATCTCTATCTAATGTGTATTTGTATACTGTTGTTTATATCATGTTGGGCTGTTATATGAAACATCTGACATTGTAGTAGTGTGACCCTTTGACTGCTCATGAGATGAGTCTGTGTCCTGACTTCTGACAGAGCTTCATGATCTTGTTGCAGGCTGGAGGCTGAAGACTGGTGGCTGGCGGTTCACTGCAAAACCCTGAAGAAAGGCTACATTCCCAGCAACTACGTCATCCTGCAGGGCACCACACCCCAGACTCAGGAGTAAGCTTTCTTCTCTGTGTTCTTGACACGTAGATCTGCATGTTGCTGTACTAATTGATATCCACCATGTTGCTGCACTCATTGATGTCCACCATGTTGTTGTACTCATTGATGTCCACCATGTTGTTGTACTCATTGATGTCCACCATGTTGCTGCACTCATTGATGTCCACCATGTTGCTGTACTCATTGATGTCCACCATGTTGTTGTACTCATTAATGTCCACCATGTTGCTGTACTCATTGATGTCCACCATGTTGTTATACTCATTGATGTCCACCATGTTGTTGTACTCATTGATGTCCACCATGTTGTTGTACTCATTGATGCCCACCATGTTGTTGTACTCATTGATGTCCACCATGTTGCTGTACTCATTGATGCCCACCATGTTGCTGTACTCATTGATGTCCACCATGTTGTTGTACTCATTGATGTCCACCATGTTGTTATACTCATTGATGTCCACCATGTTGTTGTACTCATTGATGTCCACCATGTTGTTGTACTCATTGAAGTCCACCATGTTGCTGTACTCATTGTAGCCCACCATGTTGATGTACTCATTGAAGCCCACCATGTTGCTGTACTCATTGATGTCCACCATGTTGCTGTACTCATTGATGTCCACCATGTTGCTGTACTCATTGATGTCCACCATGTTGCTGTACTCATTGATGCCCACCATGTTGTTATACTCATTGATGTCCACCATGTTGCTGTACTCATTGATGCCACCATGTTGCTGTACTCATTGATGTCCACCATGTTGCTGTACTCATTGATGTCCACCATGTTGTTGTACTCATTGATGTCCACCATGTTGTTGTACTCATTGATGTCCACCATGTTGTTGTACTCATTGATGTCCACCATGTTGCTTGTACTCATTGATGTCCACCATGTTGTTGTACTCATTGATGTCCACCGTGTTGCTTGTACTCATTGATGCCCACCATGTTGCTTGTACTCATTGATGTCCACCATGTTGCTGTATTCATTGATGTCCACCGTGTTGCTGTACTCATTGATGTCCACCATGTTGTTGTACTCATTGATGCCACCATGTTGTTGTACTCATTGATGTCCACCATGTTGTTGTACTCATTGATGTCCACCATGTTGTTGTACTCATTGATGTCCACCATGTTGTTGTACTCATTGATGTCACACCATGTTGTTGTACTCATTGATGTCCACCATGTTGTTGTACTCATTGATGTCACCATGTTGTTGTACTCATTGATGTCCACCATGTTGTTGTACTCATTGATGTCCACCATGTTGTTGTACTCATTGATGCCACCATGTTGCTGTACTCATTGATGTCCACCATGTTGTCTGTACTCATTGATGTCCACCATGTTGCTGTACTCATTGATGTCCACCATGTGCTTGTACTCATTGATGTCCACCATGTTGTTTTACTCATTGATGTCCACCATGTTGTTGTACTCATTGAAGTCCACCATGTTGCTGTACTCATTGATGTCCACCATGTTGCTGTACTCTGTTGCTGTACTCATTGATGTCCACCATGTTGTTGTACTCATTGATGTCCACCATGTTGCTGTACTCATTGATGTCCACCATGTTGTTATACTCATTGATGTCCACCATGTTGTTTTACTCATTGATGTCCACCATGTTGTTGTACTCATTGAAGTCCACCATGTTGCTGTACTCATTGTAGCCCACCATGTTGATGTACTCATTGAAGCCCACCATATTGCTGTACTCATTGATGTCCACCATGTTGCTGTACTCATTGATGTCCACCATGTTGTTGTACTCATTGATGTCCACCATGTTGTTGTACTCATTGAAGCCCACCATGTTGCTGTACTCATTGATGTCCACCATGTTGTTGTACTCATTGATGTCTACCATGTTGTTGTACTCATTGATGCCCACCATGTTGCTGTACTCATTGATGTCACCATGTTGTTGTACTCATTGATGTCCACCATGTTGTTGTACTCATTGATGTCCACCATGTTGTTGTACTCATTGATGTCCACCATGTTGCTGTACTCATTGATGTCCACCATGTTGCTGTACTCATTGATGTCCACCATGTTGTTGTACTCATTGATGTCCACCATGTTGTTGTACTCATTGAAGCCCACCATGTTGCTGTACTCATTGATGTCCACCATGTTGCTGTACTCATTGATGTCCACCATGTTGCTGTACTCATTGATGTCCACCATGTTGCTGTACTCATTGATGTCCACCATGTTGTTATACTCATTGAAGCCCACCATGTTGTTGTACTCATTGATGTCCACCATGTTGCTGTACTCATTGATGTCCACCATGTTGTTGTACTCATTGATGCCACCATGTTGCTGTACTCATTGAAGCCACCATGTTGCTGTACTCATTGATGTCCACCATGTTGTTGTACTCATTGATGTTTACCATGTTGGTGTACTCATTGATGTCCACCATGTTGCTGTACTCATTGATGTCCACCATGTTGTTGTACTCATTGATGTCCACCATGTTGTTGTACTCATTGATGTCCACCATGTTGTTGTACTCATTGATGTCCACCATGTTGTTTTACACTCATTGATGTCCACCATGTTGCTGTACTCATTGATGTCCACCAATGTTGTTGTACTCATTGATGTCCACCATGTTGTGTACTCATTGATGTCCACCATGTTGTTGTACTCATTGATGTCACCATGTTGTTGTAACTCATTGATGTCCACCATGTTGTTGTACTCATTGATGCTCCACCATGTTGTTTGACTCATGATGTCCACCATGTTGGTGTACTCATTGATGTCCACCATGTTGTTTGTACTCACTTGATGTCCACCATGTTGTTGTATACTCATTGATGTCCACCATGTTGTTGTACTCATTGATGTCCACCATGTTGTTGTACTCATTGATGTCCACCATGTTGTTTGTACTCATTGATGTCCACCATGTTGTTGTACTCATGATGTCCACCATGTTGTTGTACTCATTGATGTCCACCATGTTGTTGTACTCATTGATGTCCACCATGTTGTTTTACTCATTGATGTCCACCATGTTGCTGTACTCATTGATGTCCACCATGTTGTTGTACTCATTGATGTCCACCATGTTGTTGTACTCATTGATGTCCACCATGTTGTTTTACTCATTGATGTCCACCATGTTGTTGTACTCATTGATGTCCACCATGTTGTTGTACTCATTGCTGTCCACCATGTTGTTGGTACTCATTGATGTCCACCATGTTGTATGTACTCATTGATGTCCACCATGTTGCTGTACTCATTGATGTCCACCATGTTGTTGTACTCATTGATGTCCACCATGTTGTTGTACTCATTGATGTCCACCATGTTGTTGTACTCATTGAATGTCCACCATGTTGTTGTACTCATTGATGTCCACATGTTGTTGTACTCATTGATGTCCACCATGTTGCTGTACTCATTGATGTCCCACCATGTTGTTTACTCATTGATGTCCACCATGTTGTTTTACTCATTGATGTCCACCATGTTGTTGTACTCATTGATGTCCACCATGTTGTTGTACTCATTGATGTCCACCATGTTGTTTTACTCATTGATGTCCACCATGTTGTTGTACTCATTGATGTCCACCATGTTGTTGTACTCATTGATGTCCACCATGTTGTTGTACTCATTGATGTCCACCATGTTGTTGTACTCATTGATGTCCACCATGTTGTTGTACTCATTGATGTCCACCATGTTGTTGTACTCATTGATGTCCCATGTTGTTGTACTCATTGATGTCCACCATGTTGTTTACTCATTGATGTCCACCATGTTGTGTACTCATTGATGTCCACCATGTTGTTGTACTCATTGATGTCACCATGTTGTTGTACTCATTGATGTCCACCATGTTGTGTACTCATTGATGTCCACCATGTTGTTTACTCATTGATGTCCACCATGTTGTTTTACTCATTGATGTCCACCATGTTGTTGTACTCATTGATGTCCACCATGTTGTTGTACTCATTGATGTCCACCATGTTGTTGTACTCATTGATGTCCACCATGTTGTTGTACTCATTGATGTCCACCATGTTGTTGTACTCATTGATGTCCACCATGTTGCTGTACTCATTGATGTCCACCATGTTGTTTTACTCATTGATGTCCACCATGTGTTGTACTCATTGAAGCCCACCATGTTGCTGTACTCATTGATGTCCACCATGTTGTGTACTCATTGATGTCCACCATGTTGCTGTACTCATTGATGTCCACCATGTTGCTGTACTCATTGATGTCCACCATGTTGTTATACTCATTGAAGCCCACCATGTTGTGTACTCATTGATGTCCACCATGTTGCTGTACTCATTGATGTCCACCATGTTGTTGTACTCATTGATGCCCACCATGTTGCTGTACTCATTGAAGCCCACCATGTTGCTGTACTCATTGATGTCCACCATGTTGTTGTACTCATTGATGTTTACCATGTTGGTGTACTCATTGATGTCCACCATGTTGCTGTACTCATTGATGTCACCATGTTGTTGTACTCATTGATGTCCACCATGTTGTTGTACTCATTGATGTCCACCATGTGTTGTACTCATTGATGTCCACCATGTTGCTGTACTCATTGATGTCCACCACTGTTGCTGTACTCATTGATGTCCACCATGTTGCTGTACTCATTGATGTCCACCATGTTGTTGTACTCATTGATGTCCACCACGTTCCCCCACCTGCACACATCTCCCCACCCACACACACATATCCCCGAACACACACAACCCACACATCCCCCACTCACACACATCTTCCCACCCACCTACACATCCCCCACCCATACACTCATCCTCCACATACATCCATCCACTCATGTACTCATCCCTCAACTACTCACACCTACTCATCCCCCACCCACCCATCTACACATACATCTCCCATCTACCCACCCACACACACACACCCCAACCACTCAGCCAAACACACATAACTTTACAACATCTTGTACACCATACCACATCTTGAACACCATACCACATCTTGTACACTGTACCATATCTTGTACACCATACCACATCTTGTATGCCATACCACATCTTCTGCCTTGTTCCACAGGTACAAGATATGGTATGGGGTACAAGATGTGGTGGTGTACAAGATGTGGTGGTGTACAAGATGTGATGGTGTTCAAGATGTGTTATGATGTACAAGATGTGGTATTGTGTACAAGATATGGTTTGATGTACAAGATATGGTACAGTGTACAAGATGTGGTATAGTGTACATTAAGTGGTATGGTGTACAAGATATGGTTTGATGTACAAGATATGGTATGGTGTACAAGATGTATAGTGTACATGAAGTGGTATGGTGTAAAAGATATGGTACAGTGTACAAGATGTGGTACAGGGTAGCTATATAAAACAGAAGTCAGGGACTCTGTTCTACACCTGCATGCATGCATATATATATATATATATATTATATATATATATATATATATATATATATATATATATATATATATATATATATATATATATATATATATATATATATATGTTAGCTGACCAGCAGGCTAGCATGTTAGTTGACCAGCTGACCAGCAGGCTAGCATGTTAGTTGACCAGCAGGCTAGCATGTTAATTGACCAGCAGGCTAGCATGTTAATTGACCAGCAGGCTAGCATGTTAATTGACCAGCAGGCTAGCATGTTAATTGACCAGCAGGCTAGCATGTTAATTGACCAGCTGACCAGCAGGCTAGCATGTTAATTGACCAGCAGGCTAGCATGTTAGTTGACCAGCAGGTTAGCATGTTAATTGATCAGCAGGCTAGCATGTTAATTGACCAGCTGACCAGCAGGCTAGCATGTTAGTTGACCAGCTGACCAGCAGGCTAGCATGTTAATTGACCAGCAGGCTAGCATGTTAATTGACCAGCAGGCTAGCATGTTAATTGACCAGCAGGCTAGCATGTTAATTGACCAGCAGGCTAGCATGTTAATTGACCAGCTGACCAGCAGGCTAGCATGTTAATTGACCAGCAGGCTAGCATGTTAGTTGACCAGCAGGTTAGCATGTTAATTGACCAGCAGGCTAGCATGTTAATTGACCAGCTGACCAGCAGGCTAGCATGTTAGTTGACCAGCTGACCAGCAGGCTAGCATGTTAATTGACCAGCAGGCTAGCATGTTAATTGACCAGCAGGCTAGCATGTTAATTGACCAGCAGGCTAGCATGTTAATTGACCAGCAGGCTAGCATGTTAATTGACCAGCAGGCTAGCATGTTTATTGACCAGCAGGCTAGCATGTTAATTGATCAGCAGGCTAGCATGTTAATTGACCAGCAGGCTAGCATGTTAATTGACCAGCAGGCTAGCATGTTAATTGACCAGCAGTCTAGCATGTTAATTGACCAGCAGGCTAGCATGTTAATTGACCAGCAGACTAGTATGTTAATTGACTAGCAGGCTAGCATGTTAATTGACCAGCAGGCTAGCATGTTAATCGACCAACTGGCTAACATGTTAGTTGACCAGCTTAATAGCAGGCTAGCATGTTAATTGACCAGCAGGCTAGCATGTTAATTGACCAACTGGCTAACATGTTAGTTGACCAGCTGACCAGAAAGCAAGCTAATTGACCATCCGACCAGCAGGCTAGTATAGTAGTTGACCAGCTGATCAGAGGCTAGCAAATTAGTTGACCAGCAGGCTAGCAAGTTAGTTGACCTGCAAGCTAACATGTTAGTTGACCATCTGAACAGCAAGTTAGCATGTTAGTTGACCAGCTGACCAACAGGCTAGAAAGTTAGTTGGCCAGCTTAACAGCAGGCTAGCAAATTAGTTGACCAACTGACCAGCAGGCTAGCAAGTTAGTTGACCAACTGACCAGCAGGCTGGCAAGTTAGTTGACCTGCAGAACAGCAGGCTAGCATGTTAGTTGACCAGCTGACTAGCAGGCTAGCAAGTTAGTTGACCTGCAGAACAGCAGGCTAGCATGTTAGTTGACCAGCTGACTAGCAGACTAGCATGCCATCCACTGCACTTCAACATATCATGCTTCATTGTATAAATGGATATATTTATAAGGGTTGTTCATTTGAAACCTGTTCCAATGGCTTTATTACAAAAGCATGAAAGAAACATTAACAGGTGTGGTAGAATTAAACAAAACATTCATTTTTGAATGAATTATGCATCATGGGTTGGTCAGAAGAAGTCGCTGTAGGCATTCAGGCAAGCATCCCATTGCTTAGGTAGACAACGAATGCCGTCCACAAAAAAGGATTGTGTTTGCTCACTGAACCAAGTGTTTACAGCATTCATTACATCTGCATCTGTGTGAAATTGTTGCCCCTTGAGAGCTTTTTTTAGAGGTCCAAATAAATAACATTCACATGGTGACAAATCAGGACTATAGGCTGGATGCTGCAGAATTTCCCACTTCTTCCTTGCTAATGCTTCCTGCAGTCTTTGCGACATGCAGACGAGCATTATCGTGGAACAAAATCACCCTGCGAGAAAGCATGCCGGGTCATTTATTCTTGATGGCTTTTTGCAGCTTGTCTAGTGTTTCCAAGAGTGGGTAGAGTTGATGTTGACACCAGGTTTTTTAAAGTCGGCCAACAATAGCCCTTCATGGTAAAAAAAATGCGCTCAGCATAACCTTACCAGCAGAAACCTGTAACTGATTCTTTTGACTTTTGGTGATCCAGCATGCTTCCATTGCATGCTCTCTCTTTTGCTGCTCGGCTCAAAGTGGTGACACCATGATTCATCGCCTGCCACTATGTGGAAGAGAAATGCATCACCCTCCACTCTGTAATGCAGCAAGTGGTTCAAACACCATCCCATGCATTCCTCTTTTTGGTGGTCGGTCAACATCTGTGGTACCCACTGTGAACACACCCTCCGATATTGCAGTTTCTACGAACAACCTTTTGAATTGTTCCAACTGACACATCAAATTCTTTCGCTAGCGAATGTATGCTTCAACAATGATTCATCTGTACTGCTGCATCAATTTTGGCGATGGTTTTTTCTGTTGCAACAATATGCGCTTTACCCGCTCGTCGAAGATCTGTCATGAACTGACGTCGTTTCCGAAACATTCGTGCCCAGCCTGTCACTGTTGTCTTCGACACACATTTGTTACTGTACGCTGCCTGCATTCTTTGATGAATGTCCACTGGTCAACAACCTTCAAATGAAAGAAACTGAATTACCGCTCTTTGAGCTTCTTTGAACAGATTTTGGATCAACATGGCCATTTTCTCAATGGTCAGAAACAGAACCTATGCATCATGGGACGATAAGCACATGCTCTTTTATTCATTGGTCAGTACTTATCACATGAATATGTGATGATCATGTTCAACGTACACAATTATGTGCGGTGCAGCACAAATGGATTTCAAATGAACGCTCCTAATACATAGCTAAATCAATCAAGTCTTTAAAGGGTGATGGAACACTCCAGGTGTGGAGTCCTAGACAGTAAATAGATCCATGCATACTTTTGGATGTTTGATGGGAAAACTGTTTTTGTTGTTGTTGTTGTTTGTCCATCAAGAATGATGATGACCATTCATTTCATCCAGTGGGGTTGAAGGTATGGAGCCGTGGGTTCTAAGATGGCTGATAAGGCCTATTTTGGCTCGAAATGTTCTTTGACATTGTGGGCAAAGAATGCTTGACGTCTCTGGAGGAGGATTTCCTGCAGTGGTTTTTCTGTCCTGCCTTTTCTTCACAGCTCTTGCAGTCCTGGTTGCCTCGCATATGACTGCACCTTTGCGTAATGATGGGAAAACTACTCAGTTTGGAACAACAGCAAACATAGGCATGAAATAGATATTAAAGATGTACATATTTCACTCTTTCTTTCAGCTGGTGGTTTGAATGTGATCGCAAGGAGTCGGATAAAATGTTGCTTCTACCTGGCAATCCACAAGGGACATTTCTAGTACGGGAAGCATCAGGTTAGTTTTGTGTCCTTTCTGGCAAAATAACCATTTACTTTGTCCTCATTAGTGGGCGAGATAGTAGTGGTTGACATAGACTGCATTGATAATGTCAGGAGCGCAGATGGATGATGGTTCGAATCCTGCACCCATCAACAGCTAACAGATGGAAAGACTCAGCACCTATTCCGCGTGCACTCAGGCCTATAAAATGTTGTGTTTCATTGTCCACAGCCTGGTCATGTTGTCTTCACATGTTGTAAATGTTTCATTGTCCACAGCCTGGTCATGTTGCCTTCACATGTTGTGAGTGTTTCATTGTCCACAGCCTGGTCATGTTGCCTTCACATGTTGTGTTTCATTGTCCACGGGCTGGTCATGTTGCCTTCACATGTTGTAAGTGTTTCATTGTCCACAGCCTGGTCATGTTGCCTTCACATGTTGTAAGTGTTTCATTGTCCACAAGCTGGTCATGTTGCCTTCACATGTTGTAAGTGTTTCATTGTCCACAGACTAGTCATGTTGCCTTCACATGTTGTAAGTGTTTCATTGTCCACAGACTGGTTATGTTGCCTTCACATGTTGTAAGTGTTTCATTGTTCTCAGACTGGTTATGTTGCCTTCACATGTTGTAAGCATTTCATTGTCCACAGACTAGTCATGTTGCCTTCACATGTTGTAAGTGTTTCATTGTCCACAGATTAGTCATGTTGCCTTCACATGTTGTAAGTGTTTCATTGTCCACAGGCTAGTCATGTTGCCTTCACATGTTGTAAGTGTTTCATTGCCCACAGGCTGGTTATGTTGCCTTCACATGTTGTGTTTCATTGTCCACAGACTAGTCATGTTGCCTTCACATGTTGTAAGTGTTTCATTGTCTACAGACTGGTCATGTTGCCTTCACATGTTGTAAGTGTTTCATTGTCCACAGACTAGTCATGTTGCGTTCACATGTTGTAAGTGTTTCATTGTCCACAGGCTGGTCATTTTGCCTTCACATGTTGTAAGTGTTTCATTGTCCACAGGCTGGTCATGTTGCCTTCACATGTTGTGTTTCATTGTCCACAGACTAGTCATGTTGCCTTCACATGTTGTAAGTGTTTCATTGTCCACAGACTGGTCATGTTGCCTTCACATGTTGTAAGTGTTTCATTGTCCACAGACTGGTCATGTTGCCTTCACATGTTGTAAATGTTTCATTGTCCACAGACTGGTCATGTTGCCTTCACATGTTGTAAGTGTTTCATTGTCCACAGACTAGTCATGTTGCCTTCACATGTTGTAAGTGTTTCATTGTCCACAGACTAGTCATGTTGCCTTCACATGTTGTAAGTGTTTCATTGTCCACAGACTAGTCATGTTGCCTTCACATGTTGTAAGTGTTTCATTGTCCACAGACTAGTCATGTTGCCTTCACATGTTGTAAGTGTTTCATTGTCCACAGACTAGTGTCACGTAGCCTGAGCTACCGCTCGTTCATAATAATTATTAACAGTCAACAATAAAACGAAAGTATCTTCTTACCTGTTTGGAAAATGCTCAAACACGGCGAACGGAAATAACTGACGACAAACCGTGAGAACTGAATGACGGCATTTATTCATGCACTGTAGAATCTTTCATGGATCAAACTACTCGAAGACAAATGAAGTGCCATTTAATGCATGGTCGGTCTTCATTCATAACATCTAAGAACTAGTGTCCCGAAACAATTCTTAAAATCCTACGTCTCCAGTTCCCTGCTATCTTCCTTCCACTTGTTCAATCGTTTTCTGTTTCAATCTCGTCTAGGTCCTTTCCAGAATGACTCTCCGTTGATACCTCATTCCTCCGGAACGCACCTTCTTCCTTTTTCTCACACTCCGAAGCACAACCGATCTGTTCCATGAAAGTCACCACATCCCTTGTTGTCCTTCTACGTCAGAGTCACGATTCACTGTTTATCACCAGTCTCCTAGCTATCCGTAAGCTTTTGAGTTTCAGGATTCTCTACCTATTATTAATGACGTCAACCGCGAGTATCTGCCTTATAGCATATCGGCTATCTGCCTTATGGCAACTAGTCATGTTGCCTTCACATGTTGTAAGTGTTTCATTGTCCACAGACTAGTCATGTTGCCTTCACATGTTGTAAGTGTTTCATTGTCCACAGCCTGGTCATGTTGCCTTCACATGTTGTAAGTGTTTCATTGTCCACAGCCTGGTCATGTTGCTTTCACATGTTGTAAGTGTTTCATTGTCCACAGCCTGGTCATGTTGCCTTCACATGTTGTAAATGTTTCATTGTCCACAGCCTGGTCATGTTGCCTTCACATGTTGTAAGTGTTTCATTGTCCACAGGCTGGTAATGTTGCCTTCACATGTTGTAAGTGTTTCATTGTCCACAGCCTGGTCATGCTGCCTTCACATGTTGTAAGTGTTTCATTGTCCACAGGCTGGTCATGTTGCCTTCACATGTTGTAAGTGTTTCATTGTCCACAGACTGATTATGTTGCCTTCACATGTTGTAAGTGTTTCATTGTCCACAGACTGGTTATGTTGCCTTCACATGTTGTAAGTGTTTCATTGTCCACAGCCTGGTCATGTTGCCTTCACATGTTTTAGGTGTTTCATTGTCCACAGCCTGGTCATGTTGCCTTCACATGTTGTAAGTGTTTCATTGTCCACAGGCTGGTAATGTTGCCTTCACATGTTGTAAGTGTTTCATTGTCCACAGCCTGGTCATGTTGCCTTCACATGTTGTAAGTGTTTCATTGTCCACAGGCTGGTAATGTTGCCTTCACATGTTGTAAGTGTTTCATTGTCCACAGACTGGTCATTTTGCCTTCACATGTTGTAAGTGTTTCATTGTCCACAGCCTGGTCATGTTGCCTTCACATGTTGTAAGTGTTTCATTGTCCACAAGCTGGTCATGTTGCTTTCACATGTTGTAAGTGTTTCATTGTCCACAGACTAGTCATGCTGCCTTCACATGTTGTAAGTGTTTCATTGTCCACAAGCTGGTCATGTTGCCTTCACATGTTGTAAGTGTTTCATTGTCCACAGCCTGGTCATGTTGCCTTCACATGTTGTAAGTGTTTCATTGTCCACAGCCTGGTCATGTTGCCTTCACATGTTGTAAGTGTTTCATAGTCCACAAGCTGGTCATGTTGCCTTCACATGTTGTAAGTGTTTCATTGTCCACAACCTGGTCATGTTGCCTTCACATGTTGTAAGTGTTTCATTGTCCACAACCTGGTCATGTTGCCTTCACATGTTGTAAGTGTTTCATTGTCCACAAGCTGGTCATGTTGCCTTCACATGTTGTAAGTGTTTCATTGTCCACGGACTGGTCATGTTGCCTTCACATGTTGTAAGTGTTTCATTGTTTACAAGCTGGTCATGTTGCCTTCACATGTTGTGTTTCATTGTCCACAAGCTGGTTATGTTTCCTTCACATGTTGTAAGTGTTTCATTGTCCACAGCCTGGTCATGTTGCCTTCACATGTTGTAAGCGTTTCATTGTCCACAGGCTGGTAATGTTGCCTTCACATGTTGTAAGTGTTTCATTGTCCACAGACTGGTCATGTTGCCTTCACATGTTGTAAGTGTTTCATTGTCCACAGGCTGGTCATGTTGCCTTCACATGTTGTAAGTGTTTCATTTTCCACAGACTGCAGCTCAGTGCCCACAGTCTGGCTTTCTTCTGATCCTGGTCAAACTTAAAGCATTGTTACAAGTTTTAAGTTTTCTCTCTCATGTGTGAACTAACGGCTCAGTAGTACACATGTGACTTCTCATAACCCTGCCTGGTCATCAGTAGCCATAATTTCTGTCATTGTTTGTCATTTATTCAGTGTTACGTTGAGCCTGACTTAACTGACAATGCTGATCAGACTGATGGTGGTGTAATTATGATATTCTTATTTGAGAATATGAATGAAATTTGTGTTATTTAATATTGTTTTTATTTGAGAATAGCAACATACATGAGTAATGAAGCATTTGACTTTGTGTCCAGATAAAATGTCATATGTGCTATCTGTGCGGGACTGTGACAAGGCGGACGGTGAACCCTGTGTCAAGCATTATCGCATACGCAAGTTGGACAATGGAGGGTTTTTCATCAGTGCCAAACGAACATTTCAGTCTTTGCTGGATATCGTTGATCATTATAGAGGTGAGGTCTTGTAGTTGTAAGTGTCATTTATGAAAGTAGACATGTGTTTGTCTTCTAGTAAATATAGATGACACTTTTGTTTTCTTTGAGTAGGCAGACATGAATGTGTCATTTAGTAAATATAAATAACACCTTTTAAATCAGTCAGTAGGTAGATATGTGTGTGTCATTTAGTAACTATATATAACACTTGTTACATCTTTGAGTAGGTAGACGTTTTTGAGTGATTGAATTAAGAATAGATAATACTTTGAACATCTTTGCCGTGGCAGATGTGACAGTGTCAGAATGTTGAGTGATCTCACTACTGGTTTATTGCGTCTATGTCACTGCTGGCTTGTTGTGTCTATGTCACTGCTGGCTTATTGTGTCTATGTCAACCTTGTATGCTGCACCACATGTGTTGTCAGGTGTCATCAGTCTCTGCCACTTGTGTTGTCGGGTGTCAAAAACATGCTGTTTTATCAGTCTCTGCCACTTGTGTTGTCGGGTGTCAAAAACATGCTGTTTTATCAGTCTCTGCCACAAGTGATGGCAAATATATCTGATTCATGCTGCTATGTCAGTCTTTGCCAGCCTGCACTTAATTTTGAAACAATGGGGTTTAAAGGTGAGAGTACCAACTTCGTTGCAGTGGGTTTGATCCCAGATGGCTGGGTCTCGTTCCTCATACAGGTCTGTGGAAAGTGTTGCACAGAGAATGAGCTCCGAGAAAATTGCAATTGTGAACAGTATGACAGAGTTTGGGAATGAACCCAGGACTTTTGGAGTGTGGGGCAAGCTGTTTAACCATTCTGCCACTGTGACCTTGCCTGCACTTACAAATACTAAGAAATGGTCAGCTCAAGGTGGATACATAAACAGTAGGACACATGTAGCACAGAACTTTCAGACATTCTCAGCTGTGATAAAGAAGGACACATTGAGACTGATATATTCTTGGTGTGCTAATCATGACCACAGATATTGGTGAGAGTTTAGGCCGCTGTGCTGTGTATAGAGACATCATGTACCTCACACCGAGCACTGACTAACTCTTTCAGATTTTATGGAAGCCCTGCAAGATTTCTACCATCTGTCCACATTATACAATACAGATAAATGGCCATCACTGGCATTAACCACACAGGCTCAGATCTCGCAGATCCAGGGCCATCGCAGGCCTTAACCACACAGGCTCAAATCTGGCAGATCCAGGGCCATCGCTGGCCTTAGGCACACAGGCTCAGATCTGGCAAATCCAGGGCCATCACGGGCCTTAACCACACAGGCACAGATCTGATAAACCCAGGGCCATCGCAGATGCAGAGACCAGAAACCACTGCCAGAGAACCTCTGTCACTGATCAGTCCACTCCCAAATCATGCGTAAATGATGCTCATTGAATGTGTGTCATCTGTGTATCCACCATGTGAATAGAAGACATATATGACTTCTGCACATTCAGACACTGGTGTGTTCTATGAAACTATCTAGGAAGGCTCACCAGGTCACTACATGCCAGAAAGAAGCAAATCGTGTCAACCAAAATCAAAAAATACCACAGCTCTTCTGTGAGCGGACAAAAAACAAATGCCTTCTAATAATTTGTCTTAAAACAAATGCAGAAGAAGAGGACGATAGATTCAGCAAAGTATATTGTGACAGTGTCCACATAATTGATCATTGATATATTCAGCAGCATAGAAAATACAAGGTCTACAAGGTTTGGACTGACTCTACAAGGTGTGGACTGCGCCTGGCCTGCAGCCAGCAGGGTTAGGATTGGCTAGCCTCTCCCAGGAGGGGTGAAAAGTACAAATTAGTAGCCTACCGATGACCTGCAGACTACACAAGTCAACCCCCACCTTCACGTGGTGCAGACTGGGAAACCATGACCGTGAGGTCATGGGCTAACAGGGCTATGGCTCGCCATAGGGGATGGACTCTCTATGGTCAGATGTTTGTCTTAAACCTTCGACTGGCCTAGCAAGCCGGCCGGGGATCTTCATACTGCTCGTAGAAAAATTAAGAAGTATAAACGGACTGACCCTAATGGATATAGACCCTGCAATGTTAATGGACTACGAGATAGATCAGCGGCTCAAAAAATAGGCACAATGAACGTCTGCGGTTTTAATTATAAAGAAGAAGAACTTATAGAAACAATGGAAGAGAGGAAATTTGAACTGATGGGAATAGCGGACACCAGAATAAATGGGGAAGGATGCAAGGAGATCCACCATAGTTACACATTTGTTTACTCTGGAGTGGAACAGCAAGAAAGGACAAGACACGATGTGGGAATAGTCATTGAACCATGGCTAGCAAGAGGAATACTAGAAATAAAATATATATCAGAAAGAATCATAACAGTGAGAATAAAAGAACAAACAATTACAACATATGTACAGATATACGCACCATGTAATACAAACAAAAATGAGCAAGAATGTGAGGAGTTCTACGAATATATCCATGATGTGCTAAATAAAATAGAGAAGCTGGACAACATCATAATTATTGGAGACTTCAATGCAAGACTAGGACATAACAGAGTGAGCGTAGAAAAACATCTTGGAGCATTTGGAGACCAGCTTAATGAAAGAAATTATAACGGAAGTAAACTGATAAAGCTATGCAGCCAACATGACCTCTATATAACAAAAACATTCTATAAACACAAAAGACTCACAAATATACACTTGGTATAAATGGAACGATCTAGATACCAAAAACCAAATTGATTTTATATTAAAAAGAAATAACAAAAAGAGAAATATATTAGATGCAAGGGCAGTGCTCAACCTAAGTATAAACACAGACCACAAAGCAGTTATTGCCACAATAAGAACCAACAGAAAAAGAAAACAAAGACCAGGAAAATACATGCCATGAGAATCAGTAAACTTACACAACCTCAAAGACGAGGTAGTGAGGAAAAATTATGAGAAAGAACTAACTCAAATCTTTTTAAAAGTACCTACAGAATGAAAAACAGTGTAAGAAGAATGGGAGGTGTTAAAATCAAGCATTTTAAATAATGCAAAAATAACATGTGGAACCACAAAAACACGCAAAACACAAATAAAGAAAATAACAAGTTGATGGAACGCAGAGGAAAATAAAGCTGTAAAAGACAAAAAGGAAAAATATAAAAGGTGGTTGAAGAGCAAACAGGAAGATGATTACATAGAATATAGAGTAGCGAGAAGACATGTGAATAGAATGTTGTTGTTTATCTATCAAGAATGATGATGACCATTCATTTCATCCAATGGGGTTGAAGGTATGGAGCCCTGGGTTCTAAGATGGCTGATAAGGCCTATTTTGGCTCAAAATGTTCTGTAACAATGTGGGCAAAGAATACTTGACGTTCCAGGAGGAGGATCTCCTGCAGTGGTTTTTCTGTTCAGCCTTTTCTTCACAGCTCTTGCAGTCCTGGTTGCTTCACAAGTGACTGCATCCTTGCATAATGATGTGTGCCACGAATTTCGGTCTTTGGCAGCAGTCTCCGAGGTGTCAAGATGAATTCCAAAAGCTTTCAGTGAGATTTTTAGTGTCTTTAAAGCGTTTCCTCTGGCCGCCTTGGGAGCATTTGCCACAATGCAGCTCGCCGTAAAATATTTGTTTAGGGAGCCTGTGATCTGGCATGCGAGTTAAGTGACCAACCCAGCGAATCTTATTCTTCATTAGTAGAATGTGGATACTGGGCATGGATGTTCTTTCTATGACTTCAGTGTCTGGGATCTTGTCTTGCCATTTAATCTTCAATAACTTCCTAAGGCAGACTGTGTGGAAGTGGTTTAATTTCCTAGCATATCGCTTATTCCATTTCTGTCCCATACATTCTTGTACGGTCTGCCAAAGGCCGCGCTGGCCTTGAAGATTCTTGATTTCACTTCGTCATCAATTGTGGCAGCTTGTGACACAGTGCTGCCAAGATAGGTGAATTTGTCCACAACACTTAGTCTATGACCATTCACCTTGATGTTCGGCACGGTGTGATTATTCCCTGGAGCTGGCTGGTACATAACTACAGTCTTCTCCAAGTTGATATTGAGCCCAAAGTTGACACAGGCATATGAGAAAGCTGAAACATTATGTTGCATGTCCACCTCTGAGTTGGCGTATAGAGTGCAATCATCAGCAAACAGCAGTTCTCTGACGGTGTCGCTGTTAGTTTTGGTTTTGGCTTTCAGCCTTCTGAGATTCAACAACTTTCCATCCATGCGGTAGTTGATGTCTATTCCAATGTCATTGTTCTCGAAGGCATTCTCAGCATAGCTGAAAACATGAGGCTGAACAGTGTTGGTGCCAGGACACATCCTTGCTTCACTCCATTGGTGACAGGAAAGGGTTCAGACAGTTCACCATTTTCCTGTACTCTTGCCTGCATGCCGTCATGAAATAGCTGCACTATTTGGACAAACTTTCGTGGACAGCCATATTTCGCCATAATCTTCCACAGTCCTTCTCTGCTGACTGTATCAAAAGCCTTGGTAAGGTCATTGAAAGTGGAGAACATTTTGGAGTTCTGTTCCTGACATTTCTCTTGCAGCTGCCTTGCAGTGAAAATCATGTCAACAGTTCCTCGTTGTTTTCTGAAGCCACATTGACCCTCAGGAAGAAGACCTTGATTGAGATGGGCCGTGAGGCGATTGAGAAGAATTCTGGCAAGTATCTTCTCTGCAATTGATGGCAAATCTTGTGGCATGGTCTCGTTCACCCATATGTTTGTAAAGACTTGGTGAAGCTGCTCTGTTAGTACCAGCCCACCTGCCTTGTATATCTCTGCTGGGATGGAGTCAGGACCAGGTACCTTGCCGCTGGAGAGTTGCTGGATGGCTTTAAAGTGAATAGTGAATAGAATAGTAAAGAGAGAAAAACAAAAAGATTAGGAGGAATATGGAGAAACCCTAAATAAAAACTACAAGGAGGCAACTAGAAACTTCTACAAAAAGATAAATGCAATGGGAACCAAAGGAGAACTCTTTGACCCAACTGAAATAATTAAGAGCGAAAATGGAGAACCAATAAGTGAACAAAAACAAATCCTAATAAGATGAAAGCAGTACTTTGAACAATTTTTTTACATTCCATTAGATGTCACAAGAAGAACTAGAACCAGACATACTGAAAGAAGAAATTACAGAAGCTGTCAGATTAGCCCTATTGAACAAATCACCGTGACAAGATGAAATACCAAATGTACTAATTACAGGAGCAAGAGAAGTAGGAACAGCATGGCTTCATGGACTATTCAACCATGTTTGGGTAGAACAACAGACACCACGAGACTGGGGAAACGCCATAATTATCCCAGTTTGGAAAAACAAAGGTAGCAAAAGAGATTGCACACAATACAGAGGCATTTCACTGTTGAGTCATACTGGGAAAATATTTTGCAAAATTCTTGAAAAAAGATTACGAACTACTTTAGAACCTCGCTAAGCGACGCAGCTTGGATTAGGAAAAAAAAAGGATGCACAGACGCCTTTTTGCTTTTAGAAAATTTATAGAAAAATCAATTGAATTCAATGAAACACTCTCTTACCTTTGTCGACCAAGAAAACATTTGATAGGGTAATAGAAACAAGCTGTGGGAAATCCTTAACAATATGGAGGGGTACACTTTCCTAAAAACCTATGTAGAAGTTTATAAAAAACATGAATGCATATGAGAGCAACTGGAGAACTCAGAACCCTTCACCAAAGATCTGGAACGAAAAGGGTTGTGTCCGTCCCCTCTCTTGTTCATAACAAAATTAAACAACTAGTAAAAAAACCAGCCAAAGCAGAGACAGAAAGAAACCGCAGACGGACACAAAAGAAAAACCCCATCTGCAAATCTAACCTTAGAGAACTCCTGTTTGTGGATGACCAAACCTAATAGAAAAAATAAAAAGTGAATTACAAGACCACATGAATAGGTCTAACGAAATGTGTAGGGAACATAACATGAAAATTAGCACAAGCAAAACAGAGGTAATGACTATACTAAAGAAGAACAAACAGCAACAATTCACCTAAACGAACATCCCTTGAAACAAGTAAAGAGCTTCAAGTCCTAGGAAGTATAATATAAAAGGGAGATCAGAAGACAAATCAAAAAATGGGTGAAAAAGGCAAATAATCATGGACAAATGGCACCATACTAAAGAACAAACATGTATCAAAACTATAAGAAAGCACTTACAACAAAATCTTCAAAACCAATTTCTGTGTACCATCCCAAAACCTGGACAATGACAAAAAGAGAAAAGAAAATCACAACAACAAAATGAGGTTCCTGAGAAGAATACTCACGTATCAAAAGGATAAACAGAAATGAGAAATAGGACTAAAGTGGGGGTTAAGCTGCTCTAGATTTTATTAGAAACAGCAGGTCAAATGGTTTGGCCATGCAAGTAGGCTACCAGTCAACAGCATGCCACAACAAGCAATGATGTACAGACCAGATGGAAACAGAGGAAGAGGCCGTGAGATGACATGTAACTAACATACTGGGAAGTATTCTTGAGAAAAGATTATGAACTACTATACAATCCCAGCTAAGTAAAACACAACTTGGATGTAGGAAAAGCAAAGGATGCACAGATGCCATTTTTGCTCTTAGACAACTTATAGAAACATCTACCGAATTTAATGAAACACTCCACTTAGCCTTTGTCGACCAAGAAAAGACATTTGATAGAGTAGATAGAAACAAGCTGTGGGAAATCCTTAAACAATATGGAGTGAGTAAAAATCTAACAAACCTATGTAGAAGCTTATACAACAACAGTGAATCTATAGTGAGAACAACAGGAGGACACTCAGAACCATAAGATTTGGAGGACGACAAGGTTGTGTCTTGTCCACTTTCTTGTTCATAACCTGAATATGTTACAACATATGTAAAGAAACCAGCCAAACAGAGACCGCATGAATACTGAATGACGAGAACACAGATGAAGAACCATCTGCAAATGTAATCATTAGAGAACTCCTGTTTTCAGACGACCAAATATTAATAGCAAAATCAGAAGCTGAATTACAAGACCACATAAATAGTCTAAACCAGTGTTTCCCAACCTTTTTTGTGCTATTCCCCACCCAAGCCTTTTTAACATTCTTATGCCCCCCCCCCCCCCCCCCCCCCCCCAACATATACATTATTTTTAATATTCAAAAATTGAAATGTTCACTAAAGAAACTTGAATGATAGGTTTCAGGAAGAAATCTCTAGGAAATTATTGAGCAAACACAGTAAGTAAATTTTCAAAACATATAATGGAGAACTACAATATACCAAACACTGATTAGACCAGTTGTGCTGTATGGCTCTGAAACCCGGAGTACAACGAAAGGAGACGAAGCCATGTTACAAACCTTTGAGAACAAAGTCTTAAGACACATCTTTGGGCCAATTAGGGATACACAAAGTGGAGAGTGGAAAAGAAGAAGTAACAAAGACATTTATGATCTGTTTAAGTCCCCGCTAATCACTGGTATCATGAAGGCTAATAGGACTGCAATGGCTGGGGCATATAGAAAGAATGGAAGATAATAGGGAAACAAAACTCGCTTACACTCAAGAAATAAATGACCGTAGACCCCGAGGTAGACCAAGAAGACGGTGGCGAGATAATTTACATACAGACCTACAAGCAGCTTAGGAATCAACGACTGGCAAGAGAAGGTCAACCAGAGAGACGAATTCAGATGGCTTGTATCTGCAGCAAAGAACCTCAATGGCTCAGAATGCTGAAAAAGAAGAAGATAAAGGAGAACTGCAATTCAAGTACACAATAATTTTAATGAAAGATTTTTCTATATTATTTTAATTATTAGTAATTATTTATTATTTAAATTTAGTGAGATCCTAGCGCGTGATGCTAGCTGCAAAGAGATTTTATTTCAGGTTCCAATGTAGTTAACTTCAAGTCTCCTCGTTTTGTTATATCCAGCCGATTTCTTCTATTTTCGTATTGCCCTCCTTAACGATTGAATTGCCCCCCCCCCCTGTGGGGCATGGGCCCCACGTTGGGAAACACTGGTCTAAACGCGCAGGTAAAACAGAGGTAATGACTATAACTAAATAAGAAAAAACAACAATTCACCTAAACAACATCCCTGAAACAAGTAAAGAGTTTCAAGTACCTAGGAAGTATAATATCATCAAATGGCAAATCAGAAGACAATATCGAAAATAGGTGTAATAAGGTAAACCAACTCATTGGACAAAGGCACCAATACTAAAAAACAAACATGTATCAGTAGTTACTAAGAAAACGCTTTACAACACAATCTTCCTACCAACTCTATGCTACCAATGTCAAACCTGGACAATGACAGAAAAAGAGAAAAGAAACATCAAAACAACAGAAATGAGGTTCCTGAGAAGAATACTCAATGTATCAATGTATTTCTCAGAAATGAAGAAATCAGGACTAACGTTGGGGTTATAGCTGCACTAGATTTTATTAGAAGGCAGAAAGTCAAATGGTTTGGCCGTGCAACTAGGTTACCAACTAACAGTATACCACAACAAGCAATGATGTACTGACTAGAGGAAGAGGCCGACCACATAAAAATGGACGGAGACAATAGCAGAGCGTATGGGAATATCAATACATGAAGCCCATAAGTGGGCACTCTGCCGCTGTTTATATTTCACCTTGACACTGCAAGGTACAAGAGGAACATGATGAGATGAGATAGAAAATAAGATTGTCTAGTGATTGGATGTATTCTCATGCATAGAATGGTCTCTAGCAGAGTCAAATGTAAACATCATCTGAAACTGTTCTCTTGTACAGAACATTCCGATGGTTTATGCTGTCGATTGACTACCTCATGTCCCCGGATCAGGCCAGTTGTACGATTTAGAGACTTAGAAATCAGCAGAGATGCCATTAAATTGACCATGAAACTGGGTCATGGCTGTTTTGGGGAAGTCTGGAAAGGTAAGAACAGAAATCTTGTCCGTGTGTACCGTATAATCAACTTTCACAAACCTATACTTGAGTCCACACTTGTTGGGTGAGTGATGATTTCCTGGAGGGAAAGGATACCAGAAAGTGTCTTTACTTTCTCTGTTTCCATGGCATGGGTAGTCGAGCAGGAACAGGTGACATGTAACTAACACTCCATGAGATGACATGTAACTATCATCCTGTGGAGATGACATGTAACTAACATCCCATGAGATGACATTAACTAACATCCCATGAGATGACATGTAACTAACATCCCATGAGATGACATGTAACTAACATCTCCATGAGATGACATGTAACTAACATCCTGTGAGATGACATGTAACTAACATCCCATGAGATGACATGTAACTATCATCCTGTGAGATGACAAGTAACTAACATCCTGTGAGATGGCATGTAACTAACATCCTGTGAGATGGACATGTAACTAACATCCTGTGAGATGACATGTAACTAACATCCTGTGAGATGACATGTAACTAACATCCTGTGAGATGACATGTAACTAACATCCTGTGAGATGACATGTAACTAACATTTTGTGAGATGACATGTAACTGACGTCCTGTGAGATGACATGTAACTAACTACCCATGAGATGACATGTAAGTAACATCCCGTGAGATGACATGTAACTAACATCCCTTGAGATGACATGTAACTGACATCCTGTGAGATGACATGCTTGATAGAAGCTGCTGGGGTGTCCACAAGTGACATGCAAAATGACATCAAAATTATGACAGGTTAACATTCCTCAAAATCAGTGTGGATTAAGACAAGGGACATCACGCAAAACAGCAACATGGAAACTATGACAGGCTTAACTTTCTTAATGGCCAGTATGGATTAAAACAAGAGACAGCATCCACCTGACACTAGACAATATGCAAGAGACACATGACCTGTCTCTGCCTGGAACCTACAGGACAGTCAGGACAGATGCTCAACTCACATCATAAATCTGTAACATGTAACATTGCATCTGTGGTGGAATTATTTGTAGGAAAACAGAAATTGTCAATATTTGTTGACATATTTGTTTGTTGACAGCTGTGCTTGACTTGTGTCATCTCATCTGTGCTTGATTTGTCTCATTTTAGTTGTCTTGTCTCATCTGTGCTTATCTCATCTGTACTTGTCTCATCTCATCTGTAATTGTCTCCTCTCATCTGTACTTGTCTTCTCTCATCTGTACTTGTCTCCTCTCATCTGTACTTGTCTCCTCTCATCTGTACTTGTCTCTTCTCATCTGTACTTGTCTCCTCTCATCTGTACTTGACTTATCTCATCTGTACTTGTCTCATCTCATCTGTACTTGTCTCATCTCATCTGTACTTGTCTCCTCTCATCTGTACTTGTCTCCTCTCATCTGTACTTGTCTCCTCTCATCTGTACTTGTCTCCTCTCATCTGTACTTGTCTCCTCTCATCTGTACTTGTCTCCTCTCATCTGTACTTGACTTATCTCATCTGTACTTGTCTCCTCTCATCTGTACTTGTCTCCTCTCATCTGTACTTGTCTAATCTCATCTGTACTTGTCTCCTCTCATCTGTACTTGTCTCCTCTCATCTGTACTTGACTTATCTCATCTGTACTTGTCTCCTCTCATCTGTACTTGTCTAATCTCATCTGTACTTGTCTCCTCTCATCTGTACTTGTCTCCTCTCATCTGTACTTGTCTCATCTCATCTGTACTAGTCTCCTCTCATCTGTACTTGACTTATCTCATCTGTGCTTGTCTCCTCTCATCTGTACTTGACTTATCTTATCTGTACTTGTCTCCTCTCATCTGTACTTGACTTATCTCATCTGTACTTGTCTCCTCTCATCTGTACTTGACTTATCTCATCTGTACATGTCTCATCTCATCTGTACTTGTCTCATCTCATCTGTACTTGTCTCATCTCATCTGTGGGATATGTGGGTTGGTGGGAGAATGTTTGTGGGTGGCGAGTGTTTTGGTTGGCGGAACAGGTGAGGGTCTTATCTCATCTGTACATGTCTCATCTCATCTGTACATGTCTCATCTCCTCTGTACTTGTCTCATCTCGTCTGTACTTGTCTCATCTCATCTGTACATGTCTCATCTCATCTGTACATGTCTCATCTCATCTGTACATGTCTCATCTCATCTGTACATGTCTCATCTCCTCTGTACTTGTCTCATCTCATCTGTACATGTCTGATCTCATCTGTACATGTCTCATCTCATCTGTACATGTCTCATCTCATCTGTACTTGTCTAATCTCATCTGTACATGTCTCATCTCATCTGTACATGTCTCATCTCATCTGTACTTGTCTAATCTCATATGTACATGTATCATCTCATCTGTACATGTCTCATCTCATCTGTACATGTCTCATCTCATCTGTACATGTCTCATCTCCTCTGTACTTGTCTAATCTCATCTGTACATGTCTCATCTCATCTGTACATGTCTCATCTCATCTGTACATGTCTCATCTCATCTGTACATGTCTCATCTCCTCTGTGCTTGTCTAATCTCATCTGTACATGTCTAATCTCATCTGTACATGTCTCATCTCATCTGTACTTGTCTCATCTCATCTGTACATATCTCATCTCATCTGTACATGTCTCATCTCATCTGTACATGTCTCATCTCATCTGTACATGTCTCATCTCATCTGTACATGTCTCATCTCATCTTTACTTGTCTCATCTCATCTGTACATGTCTCATCTCATCTGTACTTGTCTCATCTCATCTGTACATGTCTCATCTCATCTGTACATGTCTCATCTCATCTGTACATGTCTCATCTCATCTGTACTTGTCTCCTCTCATCTGTACTTGTCTCCTCTCATCTGTACATGTCTCATCTCATCTGTACATGTCTCATCTCATCTGTACATGTCTCATCTCATCTGTACTTGTCTCATCTCCTCTGTACATGTCTCATCTCATCTGTACTTGTCTCATCTCATCTGTACATGTCTCATCTCATCTGTACTTGTCTCCTCTCATCTGTACTTGTCTCATCTCCTCTGTACATGTCTCATCTCATCTGTACATGTCTCATCTCATCTGTACATGTCTCATCTCATCTGTACATGTCTTATCTCATCTTACATGTCTCATCTCATCTGTACATGTCTCCTCTCATCTGTACATGTCTCATCTCCTCTGTACTTGTCTCATCTCATCTGTACATGTCTCATCTCCTCTGTACTTGTCTCATCTCCTCTGTACATGTCTCCTCTCATCTGTACATGTCTCATCTCATCTGTACTTGTCTCATCTCATCTGTACATGTCTCATCTCATCTGTACATGTCTCATCTCCTCTGTACTTGTCTCATCTCATCTGTACATGTCTCCTCTCATCTAAGACTTCTACCACTACAAAAGCGCTTCCTTTTCAACAAAGCCAAATTAGTGAATAAAATTATATCTCAAAATGCCCCAGAGTATCTTCTGCCGCTGATTCATTCTAATGCAATGAACAGCAAGCGCCTAAATTTGTTACATGTCTCAAAGCCTAGATTGGACCTATACAAAACATGTTTTGCCTATTCTGGTGCTCACTTATGGAATCATCTGCCTCCAGATCTGAAAACTCCAATGAGTCCCTACACATTTAACCGAAAACTCTTTCAATACTTAATCCATACCGACTATATGCCACCATAATTCATTTACTGGTATAATTGTTCAGTATAATTGTTCAGTATAATTGTTCATTATAATTGTTCACCTATATATGTGTGTGCGTGTGGGAGCGAGAGAGAGAGAGAGAGAGAGAGAGAGAGAGATGGAGAGAGCGAGAGAGGATGAGAGATGAGAGAGAGAGAGACGAGAGAGAGAGAGAGGGTGTCAGAGAGAGGGAGAGAGTGAATGCGTGTGTGCATGCGTGTGTGTGGAGAGAGTGATTGAGTGAGAAATGGTTGGGGGAATGTGTCAGTGCATGCATTCGTACGTGTATGTGTGAGAGTGAGTGAGGGAGTGTGTGCGTGCGTGCATGCGTTCATGTGTACGTGTATGTGTGAGAGAGTGTGATTGAGAGAGTGAGTGTGTGTGGTGTGTAGGATTGTGTGTTAGAGAGTGAGACAGTGGGAGAGTTGATGTGTTAGTGTGTGTGTGTGAGGCGCGCGCATGCGTTGTGAGTGTGTGTATATGAAAGAATACAGAGAGAGAGAGAGAGAAGAGAGAGAGAGAGAGAGAGAGAGCTGAGCAGATGCATGTCATGTAACACGCATGTTATGTAACACGCGAATCCATTATGTTTGTGTATTCTTATCTGTCATATTATCAGTTAAATACCAATTGATTTTATCATGCATAATATAAACTCATGTTCATTACTGTAGTTTGAGTGAGAGAGTCAGTGAGTGTGAATGAGAGACAGAACGAGTGAGCGTGAGAGTGAAAGAATGAGCGGAGAGTTGAATGTGTGTGTGTGTGTGTGTGTGAGAGAGAGAGAGAGAGATGACGAGAGAGAGAGAGTAGAGATGAGAGAGAGAGAGAGAGAGAGAGACGTAGAGAGAGAGAGAGAGAGAGAGCATCACTATTTTTTACGTCACATACATTTTATGTACACATTTTTCTCCATGTTTAACACTTTTATGAGACTGCTCATGACAAGTGTCAGTGTATGTGTGTGAGTAAAGTGTGGGAGTTTTTCATACTAGTTTCAATACTAACGTGAGACATTTTGTATGTGTCTAGATGTGAGGAAGTGTGACTGTATGTGGAGGATGTGTGTGAGTGTGGGGATAAGTGTGGGTGGGGGGTGCGTGGGTGGGGGTATGCGTTTGGATGGGTTGGGGTGTGTGGGTTTTGGTGGGTAGTGGTATTTGTGGGTGTTGGTGGGATGTGTGATGGATGTGTGGGGGTGAAAGTAGGGTGTTGGAATGGGTGTGGGGGATGTGTGAGGGTGGAGGATATGTGTATGGGATGGATGAGGGGGATGTGTGTTTATGTGGGTGGAGATGTGTGGATGGTTTGAGGAAGTATGTGGGGAGGCGGGGTTGTGTGGATATGGGATTGTGTTGGGTGGATTGGGGATGCAAGGGCGGGTGGGGAGAAGTGTATGGTGTGTGGTTTTGAGATATGTGTGCGGTGTGTTGGTGGAGGATGTGTGCATGATGTGTGGGTGGAGGGTATGTTTGTGGTGATATGGGTGGAGGATCGTGGGGTGGTGTGGGGGATGTGTGTGATGGGTGCGGGGAATGTGCGTATGGGTGGGTATATGTGTGGGTGAGTAGGGGATTGTGGTGGTTGGTTGAAGTATGCGGGGGTGTGTGGGTGGGAGATGTGTGTGTGGATGGGGAATGTGTGGGTGGGGGTGGTGTGAGTGGCTTAGGGATGTGTAGGTGGGTAAGGTAGTTGTATGTGTCGGGGTGGGATGTGTGAGTGGGTGGAGGATGTGTGTGGGTAGGGGTATTGTGATCGAGAGATGTTTGGTTGGGGGTGGGTGGGGGTGTGTGAGCGCATAGTGGAGGATGTATGCGTGAGTGAGTGTGTTTGGTGGACGGGTAGGGAATGCGTGTGTGGGTGGGGAGAGGTGTGTGGTGTGTTGGTTGGGGATATTGTGTGAGTGAGGTATGTGTGTGTGGGTGGGGGATTTTTGTGGTGTGTGAGTGGGGGTATGTGGGGTGGATGGGTAATGGGTATCTGTGTGGGTGGGAATATTGTGTGGTATCTGGGTGGGGGATATGTGTGTGGTGTGTAAGTGGGGATGTGTTGGTGAGGGATATGTGTGTGTGGTGCGTGGGTTGGGAATAGTGCGTGGTAGGGGGTGTATGTGATGTGCGGGTGGGGTATTGCGTGGTGGGGGTTTAGGTTAAGGCATGTGTGGGTGGGTGGAAGTTGTATGTGTGGGTGGTGGGGGGTGTGTGTGTGTTGATTGGGGATGTATGGGTGGTTAGGGAGGTGTGTGTGGGTGGGGGGGGGGGGGGGGTAGGGACATGTCAGTTGGTGGGGATGTGTGTGTATGGTTTGGGGATGTGTGAGTGAATGTGCGATGTGTGGGTTGGTGGGGACTGTGTGCATGGGTGGGGAATATGTTGTCGATGGAGATGTGGCTAAGGGATGGGTGGTTTGAGGTGTGGGTGGGAAGAGGATGTGTGGGTTAAGATGTGGATGGGCGTGGGATGTGTGGGTTGGTGGGGGAATGTTTGTGGGTGGCGAGTGTGGTTTGGTTGGGGGATCAGGTGAGGGCAGTGTGTGTGGGTGGGGGATGTGCGGGAGGGGGATGGGTCGGTTGGTGGGGTATGTATGTGTCCTTGGTGTGCGTGTGTGTGGGTAGGTGGGGGTGTTTATGTGTCCCTTGGTGCGCGTGTGTGTGGGTAAGTGGGGTTGTGTGGGTGGGGTGATGTATGGATAGGTGAGAGATGGGCTTCATAACATTGTAATTAGCCTTGTTTATGTTTACAACATTCATTTCACAATGTTTATTTTTCTTCCTATGTAAATGTATAATGCTCTTGATGAACGAAAGACGAGTGATTGAAAGGGCCGAATGTAAGACGGGCCTGCGCGCCCAATTTGTGACCCTAATAAAGTTGATTTGATTTGATTTTGATTTGTACATGTCTCCTCTCATCTGTACATGTCTCATCTCCTCTGTACTTGTCTCATCTCATCTGTACATGTCTCATCTCCTCTATACTTGTCTCATCTCATCTGTACATGTCTCATCTCATCTGTACATGTCTCATCTCCTCTGTACTTGTCTCATCTCATCTGTACATGTCTCATCTCATCTGTACATGTCTCATCTCATCTTTACATGTCTCATCTCATCTGTACTTGTCTAATCTCATCTGTACATGTCTCATCTCATCTGTACATGTCTCATCTCATCTGTACTTGTCTAATCTCATCTGTACATGTCTCATCTCATCTGTACATGTCTCATCTCATCTGTACATGTCTCATCTCATCTGTACATGTCTCATCTCCTCTGTACTTGTCTCATCTCATCTGTACATGTCTCATCTCCTCTGTACTTGTCTCATCTCATCTGTACATGTCTCATCTCCTCTGTACTTGTCTCATCTCATCTGTGCTTGTCTTTGACAGGGACTCTGAGAAAAGTTGTGGATGTGGCGGTGAAGACTCTGAAACCTGGCACCATGACATCGGCAGCTTTTCTAAATGAGGCTAAGATTATGCACAAACTGATTCATCCAAAACTTGTACAGGTAAGTCGTTAGGTACATACTGACTCATCCAAAACTTGTACAGGTAAGTCATTAGTACAAACTGACTCATCCAAAACTTGTACAGGTATGTAGTTAGGCACCAACTGATTTTCACACACATTTTGTATGTTATGTGACTGAGTTTTGGTACAGGTAGGTTGTCATGGAGTATTACTTCTCTAGGTCACCTGGTTGCCATAGTGTATCACTTCTCTTGGTCACCTGGTTGCCATGGAGTATCACTTCTCTTGGTCACCTGATTGCCATGGAGTATCACTTCTCTTGGTCAATAAACCAACACAAACAGTGTGGGTGGTTGGGTATTAAACAGAATAATTGAACTAATAGACTGAGTTATTATGCAGGTAGGGTCAATAATCACACAGGTGGAGTCAGTGCTGTCACTGTCTGCAGTTGTACAGTTGAAGCTGATATGAGAGTGAATCTGTCTGCAGTTGTACAATTTCAGCTGTTTTCTGTGAGTGAATCTGTCTGAAGTGTGCAATTGAAGTTGATATATGAGAGTGAATCTGTCAACACATGTACATTTTCAGCTGTTTTCTGTGAGTAAATCTGTCTGCACTGACTGGTAAATTTCAGCTGATGGCAGTGGTGTCTGTCAGTGAACCCTTCTACATTATCACTGAACTGATGGTCAATGGGGCCCTGCTAGAATTCCTGCGTTCAGATCAAGGCCGGAAGCTCAAGTTTCATAACCTAGTAGATATGTGCTCACAGGTAGGCTGCTGATGTCTCATAGGTCATCTTCATCACCATCATCATCATCATCATCATCATCATCATCATCATCATCATCATCATCATCATCATGATCATCATCATCATCATCATCATCATCATCAGCAGCAGCAGCAGCAGCAGCAGCATCATCATCATCATCATCATCAAGTATGTTATCTTATGATCATTCCACTCCAGAATTATCTGTCAGATGCCTCTTTGTAACTGCACGTACTCCTGCATTGACAGATCTATGCCCGCTTGTTGAACAGATGCTGATCTTGGTCTAGCCTTTCCTCTATTACAACATTGAAGCACCAGGGATTGGAAGGATATTGATATATACAGATAATGTCATTTGGAATCGTGTGTGTAGTACAGAAGAACAGATAGATCATCACTGCTTTGAGCCAATAGTGCTGCAGGGGGTGACCAGAGGATCTGGCCGACAATCTGGACTTTGAGAAAAGGCCAGACGGACACATAATTCAGACTGCTACTGGTATAATTAGTATTGGGACTCTTTGCTGGCTGTTGCAGATGAGGACGGGGCATGTATGGGAATGTCCTGAGTGCTGTGATGTCGGTTCTGGACTCAACTCAGCCCTTTCCTCTTGTGCCTGGTATTTGGCCCTCTTGTACTCTCTGGGGTGTTTCTTCGTCTGTAAGTATTGCAGCAGATAATGTCGCTTATATCATGAGAGGTAAGAGTTGTTGCAATGTAACGCAGACTTGCAACTTGCTTCATGTATTTCATTGCCAGGTGGCTGAAGGCATGGCCTATCTTGAGAGTGTTAACTTTGTCCACCGAGACCTTCGAGCTGCTAACATTCTTGTCGGAGAGCACTTTGATGTCAAGGTTGCAGATTTGGCCTGGCACGTATTTTAGAATCTGATGAAGATGTGTATGAGGCAAATGAAAGTAAGTGAACACCTCGTGCAGTATTTGCTCATAATTAATCAGTTCTTTGATGGATTGTTGAGTCATGGCTAATGGGTTGATTCATGGGAGAATTTGTGAATTCATTGTTGTGTTTATTGATTGGTTCAATAGTTGATCCCCTCTCTCCCGTGGCTCGATGTGTGCTTTCAGCACCAGGTTCAGTCACAACCCTAGGGTATCTGTTTACAGTAGCGCTGATCCACACACTCCGTCCCGTCTTGCCAACATTCCAAGGACCACTCTGACGTAAAGTTCCAGCACCAGTCTTGCATAACTGTGATGATTTTCTAGGGAAACTATACCTGTAGTGATTTTCTAGGAAAACTATACCTGTGATGATTTTCTAAGGAAACTATACCCGTGGTGATTTTTTTAGGGAAATTATACCTGTGATGATTTTCTAAGGAAACTATACCTGTGGTGATTTTCTAAATAAACTATACCTGTGGTGATTTTTTTTAAGGGAAATTATACCTGTGGTGATTTTCTAGGGAAACTATACCTGTGGTACGGAGGGACAGGTGACCGGTCTTTTAATGTGTATTAATAAATACATTTTGCACTCATGCTCTTGTCTGCCTGTCCAGGGATTATGTTTACACAAATAATGTGTCCTGGAATTATGTTTACACAAACAATTTTTCTATATATGTTTACACAACCTAAACATCTAGATATGTTTACACAAACTATTTTTCTATATATGTTTACACAACCTAAACATCTAGATATGTTTACACAAACTATTTTTCTATATATGTTTACACAACCTAAACATCTAGATATGTTTACACAAACTATTTTTCTATATATGTTTACACAACCTAAATGTCTAGATATGTTTACACAAACTATTTTTTCTGGATATGTTTACACAACCTATATGTCCTAAATATGTTTACACAACATAAATATTTAGATATGTTTTCATGACCCACCTGCCCAGACATTATATATACACAACTGATGTGTCCAGGTGATATCTGTAAGTAATCAACAATGTTTGATTCCAGATGCAAAGTTCCCCATCAAATGGACGGCCCCTGAAGCAGCTCTGGAGAGGAGATTCAGCATCAAGTCTGACGTATGGTCGTTTGGAGTTCTCATGTATGAGATAGTGACATTCGGCAAGGCTCCATACCCTGGTAGGTGTCTCATGTATGAGATAATCACAACTCTACATACCTTGGTAAGTGTCTCATGTGTGAGATAGTCACAACTCTCCATACCCTGGTAAGTGTCTCATGTATGAGATAGTCACAACTCTCCATACCCTGGTAAGTGTCTCATGTATGAGATAGTCACAACTCTCCATACCCTGGTAAGTGTCAAATGTATGAGATAGTCACAACTCTCCATACCCTGGTAAGTGTCTCATGTATGAGATAGTCACAACTCTCCATACCCTGGTAAGTGTCTCATGTATGAGATAGTCACAACTCTCCATACCCTGGTAAGTGTCAATGTATGAGATAGTCACAACTCTCCATACCCTGGTAAGTGTCAAATGTATGAGATAGTCACAACTCTCCATACCCTGGTAAGTGTCAAATGTATGAGATAGTCACAACTCTCCATACCCTGGTAAGTGTCAAATGTATGAGATAGTCACAACTCTCCATACCCTGGTAAGTGTCTAATGTATGAGATAGTCACAACTCTCCATACCCTGGTAAGTGTCTAATGTATGAGATAGTCACAACTCTCCATACCCTGGTAAGTGTCAGATGTATGAGATAGTCACAACTCTCCATACCCTGGTAAGTGTCTAATGTATGAGATAGTCACAACTCTCCATACCCTGGTAAGTGTCTAATGTATGAGATAGTCACAACTCTCCATACCCTGGTAAGTGTCTCATGTATGAGATAGTCACAACTCTCCATACCCTGGTAAGTGTCTAATGTATGAGATAGTCACAACTCTCCATACCCTGGTAAGTGTCTAATGTATGAGATAGTCACAACTCTCCATACCTTGGTAAGTGTCTCATGTATGAGATAGTCACAACTCTCCATACCTTGGTAAGTGTCTAATGTATGAGATAGTCACAACTCTCCATACCCTGGTAAGTGTCAATGTATGAGATAGTCACAACTCTCCATACCCTGGTAAGTGTCTAATGTATGAGATAGTCACAACTCTCCATACCCTGGTAAGTGTCAAATGTATGAGATAGTCACAACTCTCCATACCCTGGTAAGTGTCAAATGTATGAGATAGTCACAACTCTCCATACCCTGGTAAGTGTTCAATGTATGAGATAGTCACAACTCTCCATACCCTGGTAAGTGTTCAATGTATGAGATAGTCACAACTCTCCATACCCTGGTAAGTGTCTAATGTATGAGATAGTCACAACTTCCATCCCCTTTAGAAAGTGTCAAATGTATGAGATATCACAACTCCCAAACCCGGGGTTAAGGGGTTAAAATGTAGGGAAATGTCCACCCCCTCCAAAACCCGGGGAAGTGTTAAAAGTATGAGATTTTCACAACTCCCCAAACCCCCGGTAAGTGTCAAATTATGAAAGTCAAAAACTTTTCCAACCCTGGTGGTTAAAAATGTATGAGTTATTCACAATTTCCCCCCCCCCCATACCCCAAAAAGGGCCCAAGGGTGGGGGAAAAGCCCTTACACCCCCCTTTACCTGGTAAGTTCAATGTTTTAGATGCCCAAAAACCTCCATACCCTGGTAAGTGTCAAATGAAAGGGAGTTTAGTCCCCAACTCCCCCATACCCTGGTACGGCCCTAATTTTATGAGTGTCCCCCAACTCTCCATACCCCTGGAAAGTTTCTAATTAGGGGATGTCAAAACTCTCCTCCCCTGGAAGTGTTAATTTTATGAGATGTCAAAAACTCCCCCTCCCTTGGTAAGTGTCAATGTATGACCAAAGTCAAAACCTCCCCCTCCCCCCGAAAATGTAAAATGTATAGATAGTCACAACTCTCCATCCCCCAAAAAAATGTAAAATGTATGAGTGTCACAACTCTCCTCCCTTTGGAAAGTGTCAAATTAGGAGTTTAGTAAACAACTCTCCAACCCCAGAAAATGTCAAATGTTGAGTTGTAAAAACTCCCCACCCTTTGGTAAGTGTCAATGAGGAGTTTAGTCACAACTCTTTTTTACCCCAGAAAATGCCCAAAAAGTTTGAGTTTGTCACAACTCTCCATCCCCCAAAAAAATGTCAAATTTTGGAGATAGCCCACAACTCTCCAAAACCCCAAAAAATTAAAATGAAATGAGATGCCAAAACTCCCCCTCCCCCAGAAAATGTCAAAGTATGAGTGTAAAACCTCTCCATCCCCCAAAAAAATGAAAATTAGGAGATAGTCACAACTCTCCATCCCCCAAAAATGTAAAATGTAGGAGATAGTCAAAACTCC
>JACEFZ010006123.1:392500-403509 GCA_014155875.1 Cepaea nemoralis | reverse complement strand
GCATTGGGTTTATTATGTCCATTGTGCATTGGGTTTATTATGTCCATTGTGCATTGGGTTTATATGTCCATGTGCATGGGTATTATTTCATCTAGGCATTGAGTTTATTGCCTAGAGGAAATAATAAACCCAATGATTCGAGCTGATGAGCGTAATCTAGCCTAGGAATCAACAGACAGCTGAAAGATGCTGGTGTTGACCGCAATATCCTGAAACAGGATGGAAACGCGGGGGAAAAAAAATTGAGTTTATTATTTTCATTGTGCATTGGATTTATTTAAAGGAAAAAGCAAAACAGATGGGGCTGGTTATCAACCAAGATAAGACAGAATATCTAATAATTTCAAGAGAAGGAATGGCTAAAAATTCTGGCCACATACAAATAGATAATATGACCATTAACAGAACGGAAACATACAAATACCTGGGTACAATCTTCAACTGCTCCAACATCATAAGGGAAGAAATACAAACTAGAATCAGTTCTGGAAATAAGATATACTATGCACTACAACATCTACTAAAATCAAATGCGCTATCTCGTAACACCAAAATCACAATATAGAAAACATTGTTGTATGGCTCTGAAATCTTGGAGTACAACGAACGGAGATGAAGCGGTTGTTACAAAACTTTGAGAACAAAGTTTTAAGACGCATCTTTGGACCCATTAGTGATACACAAAGTGGAGAGTGGAAAGAAGCAAGTAACAAAGACATTTATGTTCTGTTTAAGTCTGAAGGCTAATAGACTACAATGGGCTGGGGCATATAGAAAGAATGGGGAAACAAAACTCGCCTTACACTCAGGAAATAATGACCGTAGACCTGAGGTAGACCAAGAAGACGGTGGAAGAGATAATATATATATACAGACCTACTAGCACTTGGAATCAACGACTGGCAAGAGAAGGTCAACCAGAGAGACGAATGGAGACGGATTGTACCTGCAGCAATGAACCTCAATGGCTCGAAACGCTGAAGAAGAAGAAGAAGATTGGATTTATTATTTTTTTTTCTAGGCATTGGGTGTATTATTTGCTCTGGGCACTGATTTATTATTTATGTGCTTTGGGTTTACTATTTCCTCCGTGCATCGGATTTATTATTTACTCTGTACATTGGGTTTATTATTTCCTCTAGGCGTTGGGTTTATTATTTCCTCTATTGAATGGATGTATTATTTCCTCTGTTGAATGGATGTATTATTTCCTCTAGGCATTGGGTTTATTATTTCCTCTGTAGAATGGATGTATTATTTCCTCTAGGCATTGGGTTTATTATTTCCTCTGTTGAATGGATGTATTATTTCCTCTGTTGAATGGATGTATTATTTCCTCTAGGCATTGGGTTTATTATTTCCTCTGTTGAATGGATGTATTATTTCCTCTGTTGAATGGATGTATTATTTCCTCTGGGCATTGGATTTATTATTTCTTCTGTTGAATGGATGTATTATTTCCTCTAGGCATTGGGTTTATTATTTTCTCTGTTGAATGGATGTATTATTTCCTCTGTTGAATGGATGTATTATTTCCTCTGTTGAATGGATGTATTATTTCCTCTGTTGAATGGATGTATTATTTCCTCTGGGCATTGGATGTATTATTTCCTCTGTTGAATGGATGTATTATTTCCTCTAGGCATTGGGATTTATTATTTCCTCTGTTGAATGGATGTATTATTTCCTCTGTTGAATGGATGTATTATTTCCTCTAGGCATTGGGTTATATTTCCTCTGTTGAATGGATGTATTATTTCCTCTGGGCATGGGTTTATTATTTCCTCTGGGCATGGATTATTATTTCCTCTGGGCATGGATGTATTATTTCCTCTGTTGAATGGATGTATTATTTCCTCTGTTGAATGGATGTATTATTTCTCTGGGAATTGGGTTTATTATTTCTTCTGGGCATTGGGTTTATTATTTCTTCTGGGCATTGAGTTTATTATTTCCTCTGGGCATTGGATGTATTATTTCCTCTGGGCATTGGGTTTATTATTTCCTCTGGGCATTGGATGTATTATTTCCTCTGGGCATTGGGTTTATTATTTCCTCTGGGTATTGGGTTTATTATTTCCTCTGGGCATTGGGTTTATTATTTCCTCTGGGCATTGGGTTTATTATTTCCTCTGAGCATTGGGTTTATTATTTCCTCTGGGTATTGGGTTTATTATTTCCTCTGGGCATTGGGTTTATTACTTCCTCTGGGCATTGGGTTTATTATTTCCTCTGGGCATTGGGTTTATTACTTCCTCTGGGCATTGGGTTGGACTCTGTAAACAATAAAACAGATTAAGGTACAGACTCCTTTTACATGCTAAACGTACAATGGGCATACGGTGCTATCTTTTATAGACACATGTTCATACTTAAGTTGGCACTTGGTGGTGATTGTGGTCAGCCTTATCCTGGCCGCCTTTATTTTTCAAGACTGTTGCCTGTGGACAGTGGAATACTTAAGACTCGTAAAGGAAACATGACAAGCCTTGGCCTAATTCTATTCAGACAATAAGTGCTATGCCGAGTCATCCATCGCCTGATTGTATCCTACGATGCCTCTCCCTTGATGTAATGTTCCAGTACCGGTCTTGCACACCCCTGCCGGTTTCTGAGCTTGGAGAAGTGAGGGAATGATCTGCAGCACAGCCCCTGTCGTGATGGTACTTCCGTAGCTGCTTGGGAGACAAGTCTCTCCACCCGCCAATCGAACGGCTTGTCAGACAATCGTGAGCATTTCTTAACCCTTTGAATATAAAGTTCGTTCGTTTGTTCGTTCACTCCGATAGACAAAAGTCATTCTCAAAGCTCAAGCGACTCGAACACGCCAATGCTTTAAGACAGTGGTTCTCAATCGGCGTGGATCCCCCCCCCCCCACCAGGGGGGGATTTTAGGGTTTCTGGGGGGGGGGGGGGGGGTTGTAATTAATATTATTTCAAGATCACGTTAATTCAAGAACCGATTACTTGATATTGTTTTTCCCTCTACACTATACAGGTCTTTACTTTTCGCTCTTCTGAAATTCGTTTTATAACGTAATTAAACCTGCAAATCACGTTTCATGTAGACGTCTAAACTTGTTCTAGTATATGTTATTAAATGTAGCTTCCATCTTTACGTATAATGTGTAAGGTGGGGGTGGGAGGGTGGGGTGATTTATAGGGAGGAAATACGAAAGGGGTGGTGGAATGACGTTCTGAACATATGGTGAAGGGGTGCATGGGCCAATAAAGGTTGAGAACCATTGCTTTAAGAGTTAGATCAGATACTACCATATATAGTGTGGGTTCATTACGTTTAAATAAGGGAACAGTCACAACCCATCTCTTATATCTGTTGGGGCAAATATACACAGACGATACAACATCTTGTCTCAGTAGAACGCTACTCACATACTGCACGCCTGAAGGCACACTGGACATATGTACTAACTGATATTTTTAACGACCAGTCGATACTCATTGGGCGATGTGGTCATTATTACGCCGGATGCTGTTACTTTCCCAGCCATATCGTTGGGTCGACCTGGGAAGTCGAGGTCAGTTTTAACAATCCTCGTCTATTCAGAAGAACGGGTAGATCGTCATGGCTTGAAGAGAATTGTGCTGCAGGGAGTGACCAGAGGATCTGGCCGACGCTCAGGATTCAGAGGAACGGCCAGACGGACACACACTTAGATGCCTCTGGTACCATCAGTATTGGGACTTTCCGCAGGCTGTAGAAGATGAGAACGGTTCACACGTAGGAATGTCCCGATTGTTCTGATGTCGGTTATTGACTAAACTCAGCTCATTTTAGGTTAGCTCAACTTAGGTCAGCTCAACTCAGGTCACCTCAACTCAGCTCAACTCATCTCAGAACAATTCTCCGAATACCGTGGACCAAGAACAAGAAGAGTGCTAACATTCTACAAGAAATGAACATCGAAGAAAGCCGGATCATAAACAGTATTGTGTCTCCGAAAATGAAATACTTTGGCCGGCCAAATTAAGTATCACAGTGACTTACTAGGAACACTGATGGAAGACATAGCTCCAGGAAGAAGAGATATTGGTCAATCAGCACGAAGATGGAACATAGGGCAATGGACACACTGAGCATGAAATGTGCCAGTCAGAGGTACATGGCAACAGGTCGGCTATCATTTCCACCGACCGTTAGGAGCGCGAAGTTCTCAAAAGAACCTGCTAGATAATAATGATAATAAGTTGTTTAACTGACCAGTCTCATTTTGGAGACTTTACTGAATATCTCAGCGGGTGGACGGGGTGGGGTGGCCGAGTAAGCCAACATTTCTCCTCTAGGTCAATAACAACATAAACACAGCGGGTAATCAACAATGCTGGATACAGTTCACCGTGTCAAACGACTCCAACTGTTCCGCTTAGCATCCATTCACACAGGCGTATTGTCAAGACAGTTTTCGCAAACATTCTACAGGTGTACAGGTGAACGGTTTATCAATTGAGGACTTACGAGAACATTCTGAGAAGTGACTGGGTTCCGTGTGTGTCCTGGTGTGAACACAGCAGGACCAGGTGTCGACATCAACACGAGTTTGTTCTATCTCCGAACAGACCAAGAGTTTGCAGAATTGATACGCGGCGGTAGTTTCCTAGCTTTAAATAATGGCTAAGTGATTGACTATGGGACTATGTGCAAGTGAAAGAGAAGTACCATTCTGCAGGTCTAGTGGCTTGGAAGTACCGGGTGCCTATCTAATTCGCGAGGCCATAGAATAAACCTAAGATTTAAATACATAGATGTAAAGAAAACTTGTCACATGTAGATATAAACTATAACTGAACCCTGTATGTACACTAAACTTTTTCCCATTTATACGAGGGTCTCAGAAAGCAATGGCAAACTACTGAGCAAAACCTTGCCAAGAAATCAACATACAGCTGAAAGATGCTGGTGTTGACAGCGATGTCCTGTAAAGGATATGCAAACAAACAACAACAACAACAACAACAAAAGAAAAAAAAAAGTTAATAAGTAAGTCACAAATGGCTGTAGAAAAATAACTTAATATGATAGCACCTTGAAACCATTTTATTTTTGTACAAACATTGTCCCTTTATTTCTCAACATAATTTCCATCAACATTGATGCACTTATCCCATCGTTTTATCAGTCCTCCCAAACCGGCTGCATAGAACTGCGTGCTCTGTTTCCTTATCCACTTTTCCACTTCACATTCAACTTCGGCGTCATTCATGAAATGTCTCCCGCCAAGGTGGGTTGTCAGTGTTTATGCTGACAAATGTTTGTCCCGTAAAGTGGTGCATAGTTGGGTAGAAAAAGTTACGAGGGCGAGTTAATAAGTAAGTCACACATTTCTGTGGGATGGCCGGTAAATGAAAACAAAGCACGCAGTTCTATTCAGCCGGTTTGGGAGGACTGATAAAACGATGGGATAAGTGCATCAATGTTGGTGGAAATTATGTTGAGAAGTAAAGGGACAATGCATGTATATATATATATATATATACTTGTCCCCTATAGACAAAATGAACTTGCTCCTTATATAAAAACAAATTAATATGTTCTCTATTACAAGCAACACATGTAGTCTGTATGTAGAAAACACGCACCTCTTATACATAAAACAAAACCTGTCCCCTATACTAAACTAAACGTACCGTCTATAGATTTAATTTAAAAAAAAACCTGCCCTCTATACTAAACTGAACGCGCTGTCTACAGATAAAAAAAAAAAAACTTGTCCTCTTTATTACAACTAAACATGCTGCGTATAGATTTAAAAAAAACCCCCCAAAACTTGTCCTTTTTATAGAACAAAACATGCTGTGTATAGATTTAAAAAAAAACAAAACCTGACCTCTTTATTACTAATAAACATGTTGTCCATAGATTTAAAAATAAAAACTGCCCTATAAATCACACCTAAACGTGCAGTCTGTAGATTAAAAAAAAAAACAAAATCTGTCCTTTATACTAGAACTAAACGTGTCTCTTGTAGATAAAAACGAAACGTGTCATCTATATTACAAATTAGCAATGGCGAATTGTTTTGTTTTGCATATCCTTTACAGGACAACGCTTTCAACAGCAGCATCTTTCAGCTGACTGTTAATTTCTTAGCAAGATTTCACTCAGTAGTTTGCCATTGCTTTCTGACCCCACCCCGTAAGTTATCGAGAACCGCACCGATTTCACGCACGTCACGTTACTCACGAGAGTATACGGAAATCAGGAGAAACCCGCTAACTCTTAGGCAAGGGAGATAGGAAATGGTGAATTACTGAACTAAAATTATCCAATAAATGACAAACAGCCAAAGAATGCAGTGATTGATTGTAAGGTCTTGTAAATAACACACACACACACACACACACACACACACACACACATACACACACACACAACACACACCACACACACATATATATATATAATATATATATATATATATATATATATATATATATATATATATATATATATATATATATATATATATAAAGAAGTGGTAAGCATAAAATGTTTCTCCATTTCAAAGACTGCAGTATTGTTGCTTGTCCTATTCTGTTCTGTATCTCCGTAATACATCTTCCATCTGAGGTTGTTGATATGCCTAGATATTTGAATTTCTGCACTTCCCTCAAAATAACATCATTTACTTTAATTCCACATTTAATTAAGCATAATCTGTTTCTTTGATATAATCTTGATATTCTTATTATTCAAACTAAGTACAATTTTATTTCGACTTTCTACAGCCATTGTATCTATCATCATGGTGTTCCTTCTGACTTGTTGCTCTCAAGACAGTGTCATCAGCGTAACGTAAGTTAGTAAGGCGGCCTGGTGTGCCTTGCCAGTGAGAAGGCCAGATCGTTCGGGTCCACATCGATTGATGGACGTCAGTCGCGGCGATCGGGCAAATCTTGAGCTACAGCCTACGATGGGTGACGTTGTAATATTCTGTTGTGATAATTTGGCCGTGTCCAGCGTGTACCGCGAGGTCTAGTGGTCACACACACGCTTCACATGCCAGTGATCCGGGGTTTGTTTCCGAGTCCGGTCAAGGATATGCACTACTGACGAGCTCAAACGAGAGCGAAACTCGAGTCTAGTGCTTCCATATTGACGTGGATAGGCCTTAGGTTCATACCAGAATACGATCAGCGTTGCCAGTAGTGGGTTGTGCTCAATATGTAAATCTCAATCACCGAAACAACCAAATAAATCAAAGTAACGTAAGTTACCAAGATCCCTGAATATTTTCTGTAAATCTCATTATATGTTCAGTGTACAATGATCTTAAATCAGGAGACATTACACAATCTCGGCTCGCCGCTCTTATTTATCCACTGAAAATTTCATAAAGGAAGGTTAATTCGTATGGCTGCTCTTTGATGCCAATATATATTCATTATTATTCGCAGATCTTTGCGTCAGTGTTTAGTTGTTCTAGTACATAAATGGAATCAGCATTGGAGGACGAAACATAAATAACATTAGATATGCAGATGATACAGTATTGATTGCAGACAATGCATAAGATCTGCAACAATTAGTAGACGCGGTTGTTGTCCACAGTGAGCAGCTGGGATTGGAATTAAATTGTAAGAAGACACAGGTTATGGTCGTCACTAGGAAGAACGAAGTACCACAATGTAATATACAAGTAAATGGGGATATTCTTCAACAAGTGAATCGGTACAATTATCTCGGAACAGTCATAACATCTGATGGGAGATGCCTTGAAGAGATTAGAACAAGAATCGCCATGGCGAAGGTAGCCTTTAGCAAGATGGAAAATATTCTGACCAATAAAAAGATGTCAATTGAAACGAGAAAGAGAGTGTTGAGGGGATACATAGAACCTGTTCTTTTGTATGGATGTGAAACTTGGACAATGTGCAGTCAAGCTGAAAAACATCTGATGGCTGCAGAAATGTGGTTTCTGAGGAAAATGCAAAGAATACCATGGACAGATAGAAAAACCAATGACCAAGTACTACAGGAGACAAATGAAAATCGTAGATTGATTAGAGAAATTAGATGTAGACAGTCAAAATTTTTTGGACATGTTATGAGAAGAAATGGACTGGAGAACTTAGTGACAACTGGCAAGATCGAAGGGAACAGACCAAGAGGAAGACCGAGAGGAAAATATCTGGATGGCTTGGCCACATGGCATGGACGAGACAGGAACACTGAGCTGATCCACGACTCTGGTGATCGAGTGAAATGGCGAGTCATGACCGCCCACGCTTTCCGGCATGGCACATGATTGATTGATTGATTAGTTTTATTATTTCTCGTGTTTAACATTGTCAAATGCTTGGTGTAGTCTATGAAGCAAAAGTACATATCTATTTTCACTTCTATAACTCTTTCTAATAGTGTCCTGAAAAAAAATAATTATATATCTATAGTATTTCTTGTGCCCTTTCCTTCTACACATCTACATTGTTTATCACTAATGTCGCAACAGCTTTGTCGTGGATCCCATACGACTTATTGTGCTTTGATCTCCGCATTCTAAGGCGCCTGTTATCTTCAGCAGAGCTATAAAATTTAATTTTTGGCTGTTTGTGATTTCTCGGCAAGTTTACGTTCTGTAGTTTGCCATTGCTTTCTGAACGACCAGCTCTCATTCCATCGTATGAAAACCAACGCAAAACGGGCTGCTGCTAAATCCCGCAGCTGTCTTTCTGAACGCGGTAGAGCCGGATTTCGAATTGGCGTATGTAAACTCCTTCGCCACAAATCCATAAAGATGAATGTTGATAGGTTACTAGGAATGTACCAACTATTGTAGGTGTCATTTAGAAATGTTGTCAATATTCCGATCCCAAAATTTCGATAGGCTGTAAGCATGTCTCTTCTCTTTGCAGTGTATGCCACTGACCACTGTACAGCAGATAACATCGTCACGACACCGTGTGATGATTACAACTATTAAAGCAACATTCCCTACCTCTACATTTAGCATCCATACAACCACCCTGAAAACAAAGAGGTATTATACCAGTTTAAGACCCAGATACACGAGTGCGAGGAGAGAAACATGACCTGCCGATACCGAATTGAGATTCCTGTATTTCTTTGTACAATCCCTCAGAGACAGCGATCTGGCAGGCGGGAAGCGCACGTGAGCTAATGATGTGCAAACAGGACTCCCACCTCCCAACTGTACGGCTGTAATTGTGTAATTTAACGGCGTGTTCTGGGTCATAAACGTTTGGCCCCGTTGTGTTCTTCATTGGCACCTTCTGCCCTGTATGAACTGGCGGGCCTTAGGGTGACTCGTTGCTGTCAAATGGTGGAGAGTTGTGGTTTTCAAAGAAAAAAGCGGACATTCCTGCTTTCGTGCATTTGTCTATACAAAGTAGTAACCGCTGTGTATACTTAGTTGCTTGCCCTGCTATCCAGAACGTCTCACTTCATCATTATCATTTATCATGGCAGTAAGCCTGGGTGGTCATGTTTCGTCATCTCACACTATCAGTAGGAGATCAGGAGAACAATTTGGGAACCAGTTACATAAATAAACACACGTAGTATTGTTTGGTGCTCACAGAAGGAGAAGAAAGAAGTAGAGACTGGAGGACGCACTAGACAAAATAAAATTAGAAAGCTATAGTTACCGACCGGGATTCGAACCTGTCACATCGAAATAGCGACAGCACCTCGCTGCAGGAACAAGTGTACTTCGCCGCATGACCAACTAGACACTCCATAAAGTGTCTTCATTAGTCATGCAGATCATACACATGAACCTACAACTATGGAATAACGGACATAATTGGTAGCGACCTATTGAGATAGCACTATGGGTCTCATACACAGACATTTACAAGTCCGAATGTGTTTGGTGTTTGTTATTTGACCTATGCTGGTTTAATATAAATCATCAGACCTATGGTGAACTATGAACTATGGCCACTGAATTGATACCACAGCGCACTACAACATACTGAACGTAATATTACCTAGAAAATCACAGACAGCAATAAATGATGGGGATGTTTGCCATCTAAGATATTGCTGACAACGAACAGGATGCGGTTACTGTACACAGTGAAAACTAGAGTTTGAATTAAATTGCAAGAAAACAGAGATTATGGCGGTCTCTAAGAAGAAAGAGATAGCTCAAAGGAGGATATTCATTAACAAGTGAATCGGTATCGGAACAGTCATAACATCTGATAGGTGTGTCTTTGAGAGATTAGAACAAAAATCACCATGACGAAGATTTTGACCAATGAAAAGATGTCAGTTGCAATGAGAAATAGTGTAAGTTAGTTGCGTGTCCTTTATAGGACGTCGCAGTCAACCCCAGAATTTTAAAGCTGTTTGTGACTTTTTGGCAAGTTTACTTTCAGCAGTTTGCCATTAGCTACTGAACGTAAAACTTGTCAAGACATCAACAGCAGCTGAAAAATGCTGGTGTCGACTGCAATGTCCTGTAAAGGATATGCGAAAAAAAAGTTTGCCATTGCTTTGTAAACGACCGGCACTCATAGGCGGCTTACTTCAAATTCAACTTCAGCTGTGTTTCGAACGTGGTATGTGGGATTACGAATCGCATTCGTAAGCACTTCGCCACGGCGCCGTCAAGCACACCAGAATTCGTACATAGAAAGTCTTAGTGGCGAAGTGATTATACCGCTTGCCTCGCGATAAAAAAGTTATGGATTCGAATCCGGTCTATGTTGGTCAGTTCACGAGTGCAGTTTTCTAGGAGATTGGTGGGAGTCGTCGCTGGAGCTACTTAGTTCGTGATTATGACAGGCCGCCCTGCGAAAAGAGACTGAGCACCATGGGATAAGTCCCTGTGCGATGAAGCCAACCACCTTGCTTATTAAACAGTGCCATATTAATTCGTACCTGCCATTTCCAAATCATATCGTGATGTAATTAAATGCTATAGTTTCGTCTCTTATTACCACGAAGCCTTTCCGTTGTTATGAGAGTTCCTATCAATACCATTGCATTAATTTTTCACGGTATTTCCTCAGCATTGATT
>JACEFZ010006123.1:372500-390000 GCA_014155875.1 Cepaea nemoralis | reverse complement strand
AAACACTCACGCATACATGCAACCACACACCACACACACACACACACACACAATCAGGGTGATAAAAACGAGAGATAGAGACAGCGACCCGCGCGGCGAGAACTGAAGAGGTCTCGACGGAGCACGAGAGCATGCGTGCTCAAGATGAGCGGACAATGAGGGAGCTCACGCGAGAGAGCAGTTTGTTGACCCTCGCTAATGAAAATCACTGTTTGTTGAATCCTCGTCCCTGTTAGCACAGCCTTTAACTAATGGCCGCAAATCATTTTAGCCATTGCGACTGCGCTTGAACAAGGAATCCGGGATAGAAATTGACGCGGAACAAAAACGATACGGATTCTGGTTCTGTTTTACAACTTGGTCCGGCCTGGTTGTATCCTGGAGATGTCATGTCTCAAGGGAGATATGTGAACCTAGGGGTGAGATGCGGAAGCAAGGTTTCTGTGTTGTCATTCTTGTTTCGGGTCGCTAGGATGATTTAAACTGGGGTATTCCGTGAAACTATGGGTGGGGTAGAGCAGTGGCTAACTTGTTTACCTGACGACCCAAGTGCTTGTTGATTTGTAACCTTGACCTCAGCTATCAGGTCGACACGGCCTATCATCATCCTGTATCATGTCGATAAGCGTAGGCGGTCATGCTTCGCCATGTCACTCGATCACCAGAGTCGTTAATCTGCTCTGTGTTCTTGTCTCGACCATACCACGTGCCCAAGCCATCCAGGTATTTACTTCTCTGCCTTCCCTTGTTCTCTCCCCTCCCCTAATCACCAAGTTCTCTAGTTTATTTTTTCTCATATTATGTCCAAAAATTTCTCTAATCAGTTTACGGTTTTCATTTGTTTCTTGTAGGACTTGGCCATTGGTTTTTCTGTCTGCTGTAACAGTATAGCTTGGGAGTAAAGAGTTGGGGAATGCTGCGCATTCATTAACTAGTGGGAAACCATAGTTGGTGAACGTGTGTGCACGAATGGATAGACGTATCCAGGGCTTGCACACACGTCACTTGGGGGACTGGGAATTCAGGAGGTAAACAACAAGAATGTCGGAGTTTTCCATCATGTTTGAAGATGAATGATTTTCACCTAATAAACGCTTGAATTTATAAAAGACGAGACTTGTCCACTATATGATCACGTGCCTTCCACACTCAGCATTGTTATACTGCCCATGGTATTCTTTGTATTTTCCTCAGAAACCACATTTCCACAGCCATCAGATGTTTTTCAGCTTGACAGCTCAGTGTCCACGCTTCACATCCACTCAAAAACATAGGTTCTATGTAGCAAATCAACACTCTTTTTTCATTGCAAATGACATCTTTTTATTGTTCATTATGTTTTCCATCTTGCAAAAGACTACCTTCTCCATGGCGATTCTTGTCATAATCTCTTCAAGGCATCTCCCATCAGGTGTTATGACTGATCCGAGATAACTGTACCGATTCTTTTTCTAATCTCTTCAACGCACCTCCAATCAGATGTTATAACTGTTCCGAGATAACTGTACCGATTCTTGTCATAATCTTTTCAAGGCATCTCCCATCAGAGCAGTCAACCCCAGCATTTTGGTTGTCCGTGATTCCTGGCCAAGTTTTACGTTCAGTAGTTTGCCATGGCTTTCTGAACGACCGGCACCTATACCTGTTTCGAAAAAACCCAGCACCGCGGTGTTTCGAACCCGGGTGTACGGGATTACGAATCGCGCCCGTGGACCTTTTGATTAATTATTATAGACACTAAAAAGAGGACTGAAACAGTATGGGCAAGAGAAAGTGGGGAAACATTACGATCCCATTGAGAACCAAATCACGGCAAGATTATCGACTTCATTGCACCTGGTTTTATCCCATATGGCTTGTTTTATTTCCGCAGAGTGATCTGCCGAAAGAGTCACACAAAGCACGAACTCTCTAGCTCCATCAGCGACCTCTAGAAGTCTCCGAGAAAATTGTACTCGTGAGACGAACACGAAGCTCGGAGTCGACCCCACGACCTTCGGAGCATGGGGCAAGCGGTGTAAACACTTCGCCAAGAAGACTCCCTATTCAGAACTAAAAGAAATAAAGAAGAACTTAGATCCATGAAAAAGGAGGTCATCATGGCCGAATGGATAAGAACGCGTGTTCTTAAACTTTTGGTGCGCTAATGCCGATTTAAGGGGTTCAACCCTTACAACGGATAGTTGGACTAAAATGTTGACGTCTCGTCGTTGACTTGGGGACGCAAATCACAAATACCTCTGACGTCTGAGTGGGTTTGCATGATGGCGAGGGACACTGTTAAAATGGAAAACTAATCCACACACAAAATTCAGTCCAACACTATTAGTTGGAAGTAGTGTGTATGGACTACCCTTGAGTTCAAAGAAAGCAAAAAAATTCAAAAACCCATGAAAATATAGACTATTCAGATTGCGTTGTGTGTGGATAGAAGACAACCTTTTAACGCTTCCCCATTTGCCCCTTGTCCCAGGTTGTTTATTTGCTGGTATTCGAACCCGGTCGAGTAAAGTTATCCAGGAGATCAGCACGCTTGAATGGATATGAGCACTTGTTTTTAAACTTCCGGCGAGCTGATGCTAAAATAGCGGGTTTAACCTCTACACCGGTCGACGGACTAAAATGTTGGCGTCTCGTCCTTGACATGGCGATGTAAATTATAAGTACCTCTGAAGTCGGAGTGGGTTCGCCTGATAGCGAGTTCAAAGCGAGCAAACGCAAACAAACAGTTGTCTATCTTTATATGAAGGCAAGCATCCCATTCACTACTAATCCCAAAACACATTTGAGATTTAAATATTGAGCACAACCCACTACTGGCAACGCTGAACGTATTCTGGTATGAACCTAAGGCCTATCCACGTCAATATGGAAGCACTATACTCGAGTTTCGCTCTCGTTTGAGCTCGTCAGTAGTGCATATCCTTGACCGGATCCGGAAACAAGCCCCGGATCACTGGCGTGTGAAGCGGGTGTGTAACCACGCGGCACACACTGGACACGGGCAAATTATCATAACAGAATATTACAACGTCACCCATCGTAGGCTATGCTTATCTCATTTGACATTTCCGTTTCTTGTGTAAAGGTGTCCGTTGCTTACTGTATCATTATGTGCTTTGCCGGCTGGCATGTCTCTCCACAGATCCCTGTCTTGTATTTGCTGAATCATCTATGCCAGGAGGGCATCAAACTGATTTCACGGCAGGCCGGATAACTGACACAATGACGAGCGCGGGCCGCATACTCATTCTGTACAATTTTTGTACCGGTCTCCGTGGTGAAGAGCTTACTGACTCGGTTCGTAATCCCGTATACCCACTTTCGAAACATAGCTGCACGCGATTTGGCAGCAGACCGCGTTGCGCTAGTTTTTACCTTATGGTATGGGTGCCGATCGTTCAGAAAGCAATGGCAAACTACTGAACGTAAACTTGCCACGACATCAACAACAGCATAAAATGCTGGTGTTGACTGCAAACGTCCCGTGAAGGAATACGCAACTAACTTTAACAATACTTGCAAGCCAGAACGTAAGCTATGGGGAAAAAGACGAAAAACTAAGTTAATCATGGGTGAGTGGCTTACAATGCACACAAAAAAAAAAAGAAAGAAAAAAAAGACGGAGGCAGCCAACACATTTATTTAATAAAGAAAGTTATCAAAGAAGGCGACGTTAGCAAAAAGATAGTTACATCAGACCTAGTGTGCACATTTCCGCATCTCACAAACTAAGCAGCAAAAAAGGTTAGTGAGATTTGTGAAACTGATATTTGGCTTTCAAGATATCATCAATGTTTGGTTTGGAACTGCTGCATCCAAATAAGAGATTTGCTTTCAAATGTTCACCAGTCAATCTCGTTCGATGTGTTGACTTCACATACTTCATTTTTGAAAATGTTTGCTCACAGACTTAAATACTTCCAAGCAGTGATGCCTTACCAGCGGCAAATTTCTTCAGTTTCGGAAACTCAACATCAGGTAAGCAACGGTAAAATTCGACAAGTTTTCCTTCTCTGTGCTTCTCTTTCAACAAGTCATTTGCTTGCAAATCAGTGAGCTCCTACTGTAGTTCAACTGGCACATTATCACGGTTACAAACAAACGGATTTTGGAACAGAAGAATGCCACTCTTAATTCTGTCAAGATTTGAAAATCTCTCCAATAAAGAACTTATTCAAGTAACGACTAATGTTTGTCGGAAAATCGAGATTGACATCGTCGGCGATTTTAGCGCAAAACTCTTTGAAACAGTGAAAATGAGAAATGTTTTCTCCTTCCAGTTGTGCTTAAAACAAGGACAGCTTTCTCCGAAATTCTTTGATGATTCTGTAGAGATCACAGACGAGGTTATCCTTTCATTGAAGTTTCAAATTCATTTCATTCATGTGGGATGTGATGTCGTCCAAAAATGGCAACTTTGACAGCCAGGAAGAATCTGACAGCTGTGGATCAATTCTATCATTTTCAGTGAGGAAAACATCTATTTCCTTTTGGGGCTTGCAAAAAAGAAACAAGACTTTACCGCAGCTGAGCAACCTCACTGATGTGTGATAAGGCAAGTCACAGAATTCAGAATCAATTTCTTCAAGAAAAGCCTGGAACTGACGTGATTGAGTGCATGTCCTGGAATGAAGTTCACAGCAGAAACGAGTGGTTTTATTACACAAGAAATATCTAAGTCTTTCCCACACAGTGCTTGCTGATGTATGATGCAGTGTATGAACAGAGCGCCCGGAATGTGCATAGCTTCCAACTGAGACTTGATCTGCCCCATCAGACTCTTCCCCACCCCAGCCATGTTTTTTTTCCTCCATCTACTGTATCACCTCGAAGCTGATTCCACGGAAGGTTATAGTCTTTCAAAACGTTTCGCACTTCCTTGAAAATGTCTTTTCCTGTTGTTGTTCTATGAATGCTGCAAACTGATGCCAACTCTTCCGTTATCTGAAAGTTCAAATTGACACCAAGAATGAACAGGAAATGTTGTGACGTAATCGAGAGATCAGTAGACTCGTCCAGCGCCAGAGAATACCGCAACAAGTTCCTAGCTTTCTCGCGTATCTGTAGCACAATGTTCTCTCCAAGTTCTTCTGTTCACAACTGAACTTGCCGACAGGCTGATAATTCCAAACAAATCGGCTTTCTCAGGACACAAGTCATTTGCTGCTTCCATCATACACTCTTTGATGAAGTTGCCATCAGTAAACGGTTTTCCTAGTTCTGCCATCTTATGCACTATTTTGTAACTTGTACGAGTGACAGATTCATTTTCAGCAAACTTTCTCGAGAAGAGATTTCTTTGTGTTTCTAAACCACGTTTCATGGACTCATATTTCTCAGAGAGTAACTTTCTATAAAACTTTGAATGTGTTGATAAATGTTTTGTTTCGTTGTAACGCCGAAGATTGTACTCTTTCAAAACGGCAACACTTTCGCTGCATATTACGAAACTGGTTTTCTGGTCCTTTGTTTCCACAAAGAAGTACTTTACTCCCCATTCTTCATTGAAAACGCGACACTCGGCGTCCACTTTTCTTTTCTTAGTAGCCATAATGAAGGGTGAAGTACACGGGATCTGAAAATGAAAAAGACATTGAATTAAATACATAATTAAAATCCTATTGAAACACAAGAAAAGCATGAGGACTGGGGGTCACAGGTGAAGCTACGGCTCACCAAAGGTACATATAAAGTTTATAGGTACCTTTGGTAATAAAATATATCTCATAATAAGGTTTGCAAAATATATAAATAGGGCCGGCCTAAATAAACAGCCTAGAGCAGAGTTTTTCAACCGGGGTTCCGCGAGTGGCAGCCAGGGGTTCCGCCGAAACAGACCGAAATCGCCTAAATGCAACATTTCTGCCCATCTGGTTTATTACATAAAGTAGGACAGACACTTGGATCATCGCACAGAGTTCCTTGAGCAACGTAAACATTTGCGTAAGGATCTGCTCCAGCAGAAAGGTTGAAAACACTGGCCTAGAGACCAGCTCGATTAACACCTTGACCGGGGAATTCTTCTGAGCTGGGGATAATATTTTCGTAATAACACGAGGCTTCTGTGGAATTTTTATGCTCTATGCGTGCTACTTTATTTGCCTCTATTAACACTTGTAGTTCACTTACATATCACTATCAAACAAAGAAATCCTTGTTACATACCTATAAAATGGATGACTGGCAAAAGAAGTAAATATTTCTGGAGCATCGGACCTGTGTTGACATCCCGACGCATCTGGGGGAGGGATAGATGCGTGTGTATGTGCGTGTGTGAGGTGCCATGGAAACCATGGTAACTGCATAGGTGGCGCTACCACGAGCCGGGGATGGACTTGGGATGGTGTGAAATAAGCAAACATTGCAATAAAATAAAAAATCTAAATACAATAATGTATAATTGAAAATAGTAAATTTAAGACACATAGCAGCCAGGATGTCTCTAAACATGTGAAGATCTCCTATTATTCAAAACAAATTTACAGTTAAATTGTATCACAGCGTCTCGTGTTCCATACGTTATATCAGGCAAGTTCAAGTACCGTTGGCGGGCCGGATGAAATGACGTCGCGGGCCGGATCCGCTCGCGTGCCGTAGTTTGGTGACCCCTGATCTATGCTAATGCTACTCCTCCATGCCTCCGTCTCATTACATCCAGGATGATTTCTCTAGATCTGTTTCTGCCTCTTTTCCCCACTGATCATTCCAACTTTCCCGATGTTATCCAACGCCCATTGTCTCATTACAAAAGATGCTCTTTGTATCTTTGTTATAGTTGTCTATAATGTTCCAGTATCATTACCCTCTTCCAGGCAATCATTGTTAGTTACTCTGACAGTCCAAGGTATTCGCACCATTCTTCTCTGGAACCACATCTCCGTTGTTTCTAAAGTCTTCCTAATTTATTCAGGTTCCGTGATTCACTGCCGTACAGCAAAACTGGTTCTAAATAACATTTCATCACTTTCTCTTTCACTGATTGTCACTTATTGCATAAGATACTTTTCGTTTTCCGAAATGCAGCTTTAGCTTGACCTATTCTGCCTTTTCCGGCACCGTGGCTAAGGGCAAGTGACCGTATTTCACAATTCCCCGACATAACGAGTTGAGGGTTCGAAATCAGCCAGGGGCAATTTGGAAGCAGACCGCCTTACGTTGGTTTTCATAGTAAGTGCAAACTAAGGGATGCAAACATTGCCTTGTAAATCACACACAGCCAAAGATGCTGGGATTGATTGCAACGTCCTGCTAGGTACAATAAAGGAACGTTTGCTTAATTTTTACTTACTTAGCGTAAAGCTGCAAATTCTGCAATTGGAACCATGCAGGAACTGTTCTTAATTTTTACTTACATGGTGTATAATTGCACATTCAGCAGCTGAACGAGGTTCCACAAAAAAAAAAGACCCCAAAAAATAAATGCTCTAGGCGTGCCAACACAAGACCCGGTGCTAATTTTGTTACGTTGTAAGTAAACACGAATAAACACAAATAATCAGTAATTTCCATATTACTGTAAGTTTTGATTCATTTCGACAAAGAAAATATAGTTTTACGGATTATGTTTCTTTATATCGTAAATTATATTTATAAATGAACGATGGCCTTGTATGTTCTTTGGGTCTCAAAGGGTTTTATTCCTACCTCTGCCTCTAAAAATGCTACACTGAGGGTTCTACTTACATTATACAGTGTTATAAGTCCCGTCTGTAACAAAAGTGTGAGAAGCACCGACATGGCACAAAAAGTAATATGAAAATAGAATAGTCGAGAAAAAAAGAAGACCAAGAATACTGGCGTTTAGACTGTTTAAGCGCACAGCAGACGATATTATCAGTATCAGTTCATTAATTTCAAATACATCACCTTGGGAATGTCTCAATTACTCATATATGAACCTCCCTGCAGACACAGGGTGATTTGAGGCCAAGGGAATCTTCATGGCGGCAAGCAAGAAATCGAGCTGTATCAGTGTTCTGTCCAAGAATATTATTTTTATTAATTTGTTATCGCCGAAAAGCGCGGAGAGGGCGTTAGTGGGGCGATAAAACCCCTTTGTGTGGGCAGTACTTGCCGTCGACAAGCTGTGGGCTGGCTGGTTTCTGGTCGTTTTATCTTTAACCTGATAGGGGTAATCGTAAACAATCACTGGCACAATCGTGATCACCAGAATCTGACACAATCATGGGTCACCAGGGCTGACTATTAGATTTCTGTCAAATTAACAAAAACACCCAGAAACACGTATGGTTGATCAGTGAGGTGTATTAGCAGAGTAGATAGAGTACTAGCATATAAATTTTGCTGTTTTAATTTGATCCCCAGGTGCTGAGTGTAGTAAGTAATTTTTCTTCTCCTCCTCCTTCATGATGATGATGATGATGATGATGATGATGATGATGATGATCATCATCATCATCATCATCATCATCATCATCATCATCATCATCATTCATCATCATCTTCTGCGCACTTGTGCATGAGGTAATTGAAAGCTGGGTCTTATACAACATAACGAACTACGCACGATCAGCAAAACGTGACTAGAGGGCCTGATCTACACTCAGTACGCCGAGGAAAGACCATACAGACACATTATCAGTCTATTGCTAGTACCATTAGTATTGGGATTCTTCGCTGAGATAGTCGACCTGAGAGCTGAGGTGGTCGACCTGGGATCTGAGGTGGTCGACCTGTGAGCTGAGGTGGTCGACCTCGGAGCTGAGGTCGACCTGGGAGCTGAGCTCCACTTGGGCGCTGAGGTCGACCTGGGAGCTGAGGTCGACTTGGGAGCTGAGGTCGACATGGAAGCTGAGGTAAACCTGGGAGCTGAGGTCGATTAGAAAAAAAAAATCTTTTTCGATGGGATTCGAAGCCATGACGACCTGGTCGAGAAGGAGAACTTTACGAGAATATCTTCGTGGATTTGAGTTCAGCACCGCGGCTGGAAACAAAAATAATATATAGATGACATTTAGTCGGAAAGATTAGTCCTTTAGAGGCTCTGGACTGGAACGCCAACGCACCGGAGTCACAGCTTTTGACTTGAGTAAAACAAACCAACGAACAAACCAGCTAAGAAAGCATTCAACCAACTAACCAACCAACCAACCAACTATTGACCTCAATGCAATGCTACAGAAGATTCCAAGTGAACTTCACATCTATGAAACAAGTTAGTCCTTGTTCCCAGATGCATTGGTCGAGAAAACATTCAAAGACACTAATAGCATTTTTCCTTTCCGCCCGCCCCACGAGGGGCTTAACCATTGTGTGAGCTTTGATGTCCGAACGGAAGTCGCTAGCAGTTTAACAATAATAAGTGTGGACTTAAGTGGACGAGAAAATTATTCTCGTGACTGTGCCGAATTCTGTCCAGGAAGTGACTTTCGGCAGATCTGAACTTAGAAAAAAGCTTTCCGCCCAATCACGAACGCTTGCCAGCTTTCATCTTTCTTTTGTCACTGCCCAACACACCAGCAGGAAGACAAAAAAAGTAAAAGCTCAGCTCTTCAAATACCCAAAATGTCAGCTTTCTAGCGTGCCGTTCGCTGAAGATAAAAATAGAATGTGCTAAGAAATGTCCAATTGGTGTTGCTCTTTGCTGGCCCACTCAACGGCCTTGTTGTAGCCTTTTACATGCTAACCCTCTCTGAACGCCATCTCGCGAGCTGCCATCCGAGTGCCCGGCTTGTGAAGTGGCTACGAGAGAAAAATACACCTCAAAACACGACAGGAAGAGCAGGGAGAACTCCCTATAAAAGAATCGCTGGTAGAGAACGCTTTTTTTTCATCTTCTGTGAGGCTGTCTGCTTCTCATAGCGCTCTTCAACCACATTAGAACCAATTAACCATTTCTAGCTTTTTTTTTCTCTCTCCTCGTCTTTACACACCAGCCGATGCTGCCGTGGAGCAAATGTGCTTTTTATTGTAAACCCAATTTTTTTTTGTCCAGAAGACCACATAGTTAACGACCCCCTACCACCTTCTTTGCTCGGGCTATTCGTTCTCTTTTGTCAGCTCGCATTTGTAGTTTTCATAACCCGTTTTTTAGCCGATGTATCTTTTTTCTTGGGAAAGAAGAATAGTGTAGCAACGTTTAACTAGGGGCTACGCCTCCAAACGAGCCGTTCGTCGAGACACAACGATGTTGGAGCAACGGTCGTATCCGCGGGGCAATAGAGGCACTGGCGTTGCTCGGGTGATTAGTCTGTTTTTGGTATGATTAAAAACGGTGTCAAATTAGCTTTATTTAGGGTCGGTCACAATTTCTGACGCCGTGTTGCTCAAAATATCACATGAAAAACTACCAAAGATTTTAAAGTGTTTTTTGAAAATTCTCTGGCTGTTTACTAGATAGACTGAATGAATAGAAAAGTAATGAATGATGAAGTACAAGGGAAACAAGGTAAAAGAGTTATAGAAAAAGACATACAAATAGAAAAAAGCATGCATAATGAATAACATACATAAACACACATAACTACTTTTCTAATTGTACTTATACGAGGGGAAGTCATTAAGTAAGTCACAAATGACAGTAGAAAAATAACTAAATATGATAACAACTTGAAACCAGTTAATTTTATACAGAGATTGTCCCTTTATTTCTCAAAATAATTTTCACCAACATTGATGCACTTATCCCATCGTTTTATCAGTCCTCCCAAACCGGCTGCATAGAACTGCGTGCTCTGTTTTCTAAACCACATTTTCACGCCACATTCAACTTCGGCTTCATTCGCGAAATGTCTCCCGCCTATGTGGGTTTTCATTGGGCCAAAACGGTGGAAATCGCTAGGGGCTGTCTGGGCTGTAAGGTGAATGTTCCAGAACTTCCTACCTTAGTTGGTTAATTTTCTCCTGAGTTAATCAAGCCGTATGTGGTCTGGCATTGTCATGAAGAAGCAACACACCTTTATTCAGCAGTCCTGGACGTTTTCTTCGAATTGTATCATTAGGCATCGATAGAACTTCACAGTACGATTCAGAATTCACATTGTCACATTTCTTCTTGAAATTGGTTAACAGCACTCATTGACAATCCCAGAACACTGTCAGCATAACCTTCCCTGCTGATGACGTAACCTTGAATTTTTGGACACAAGGCGAAGAAGGATGTTTCCATTGCATCGAAGCACACTTTGATTCGGGCTGGTAATGATGCACCCTGATTAGTCCCCAGTAACAATCCTGTTCAGCATGTCATCGCCTTCATCTTCGTATCGACAGAGATGATGCAAGGACAGGCCAAATCGGATCATTTTGTGTTCCTCTTTTAATTGTCTGGGTACCCACATTGAACACACTTTCTTAAATTTCAATCGATGACGCATTATACTGTATGCTGAACCATGTGTGTACTCTATTGCAGATGCTACAGAGTCTATTGTTACACACCTGTCATCTCTAATCATCTCCTCCACCCGCTGCACGGATGCCTCTGTTCCTCTGCCTCTGCCTCTGATCGGATTACATCAACAATTTTAGAGCGTCCTGAGATAATTTTTCTACCCAGCTATGCACCGCTTTACGGGTCAAACATTTGTCAGCATAAACAGGAAGCATTTCCTTATGAATATCCTTTGCATGCAGTCCTTCTGTCCACAAAAAAATAAACCAAAAAAAAAAAAAAAAAACGCACAACATCACGTTGCTCTTTGGTTGTACACGCCGTAAGTACAGTCGCCATTTTTTTATGCACCACCTGACGAAAGGGGATATACAGTTCGATGTTGCTGTCACCTAATGACACCTGTAAAAAACACCAACTACATTTACCTGCCATTCCACAGAACTGTGTGACTTATTATTGACTCGCTCTCGTCGATCCTAAACTTTGCTCGATATGTTTGCATGTTCTCATAAATGAGAGATGGATAAGATAAAAGAAAGATGAGTGCTTGTATGAACAGATAGAAGGAGGTATGGGCATACAGAAAAAAAAAACTTGCAGGCAGTATCGTAGGAAGACATCGACATATTAATACAGACATAAATAGGCAGACATGTATATTTATATAGGTGCTACAGTATCTGCAGTATATCAGACTAGGGTATCTTATTGTAAGGCTACATTCATAAGTGTCACTGTATCTACCAGTATATCACCCTAAGATATCTTACGGGATAACCTTGGGCAAGGTGGAGTACCGGTTTAGCTCCCCGATCAGGGTTACGTGAAGCCATGGGTGCAGGTGGTGGATGAAGTTGAAGAGCAGCCAACAGATATTTGAAGGTTATGGTCTCCAGCTTCACGACGGTAGGCAGAGGATATCCTTTTTTTGCGAGACAATGGCTACGGTCATAGACCAGTATGGTCACTGTTAGGAAGGAAAGAAATGGCAAACTACCTTCTTTACAGATGCCAAGAATATCATGCATTGCAAACTCATCATAATAATTTAGAGAATGCCTTCAAGAAATGTAAGAATTCTGAAATAAATATCATAATGGGCGACTGGAATGCCAAAGTTGGAAATAAACAGAACGGATGCATAATAGGTAAGTATGGAATAGGGGGAATAGAATGAAAGAGATTTCAGACTTGTACTGTGGGCAAAAGAGCATGATGTCATTATTGGAAACACCTGGTATAAACAGCACCCAAGGAGATTATGGACATGGAGGAGTCCTGATCATAAGATCAAAAATCAGATTGATTACATTCTCATCAATAGAAGATTTCGAAATGCCTTAAAAGTCGCAAAAACTATACCAAGCGCAGACTGCTACAGCGACCATAGATTAATCTTAAGCAATATACATATACAATTAAAGAAAGTCAAATATACACCAAGATGTACAAAATTTGATATACGGGCACTGAAGAGTGAGGAGATAAAAGATAAATTCAACGGAGAGGTAAAGAACAGATTTGATGCATTGTCTGATATGGAAATATTATTTCAAGATGTCAACGACCAATGGGAAATATTAAAGAAATCAGTCAACCAAGCTGCAGAAACAACCATCCCAAAAATAAAGATAATAGGACGCAAGAAATGGATGACGGAAGACATCTTAAAACTCATGGAAATAAGAAGAAATAACAAAAATAACAAGGAAAAATATGAAGAGATTCACAGGAAAATTAGGAAGCTATGCAAAGAGGCAAAAGAAACATGGCTTGAGGAAAATTGCAAGGAAATTGAAAACCAACACAACACCCGGAATACCAAATTAATGCACAAAAGAAATAATAACATCACTAACAAAAGAACACACACATCAACGGTTGCCTAAAACCAAAGACGGCAAAATCATAATAGAAATAGATCAGATTTTACATGCGAGGTCAGATTATGTGAAAGACCTTTATGATGATACAAGAGAAGAACAATATGATCATCGGAATAATAATGAAGGACCATCAATTTTGAAGATGGAAGTTCAGAATGCTCTTAACCATATGAAAACTGGCAAGACCCCGGGTACAGATAACATCACAATAGAAATGATCAATGCCTTAGAAGAATATGGAATAGACCAAGTCACCAGACTGCTGAACGCAATATATGATACTGGAGATATACCTCCTGAATTATGTAATTCTATATTTATTGCAATCCCGAAGAAATCAGGAGCCTTGGAATGTGATCAACATCGAACAATTAGTATAATGAGCCACATCACGAAGATTTTGTTGAGAATTATTATGCAAAGAGTTAGGAAGAAAATACAACCCGAAACAGGAGAAGAACAATGTGGGTTTAAGGCAAGGGTGCAGTAAATGTTGTGTATATACTGAGAACAGTAATTGAACGTTCTATAGAAGTAAACAAAGATCTATCTTTGCTTTATTGACTACACAAAGGCTTTCGATAAAGTGAGACATGTCAACATGATAAGGATGCTTGAAAATCTACAAATTGATGGAAAAGACCTTAGACTTGTAAAAAACATATATTGGAAAAAACAAGCGGCCATCAGAATTGATAATGATGTAGGTAAATATCAGCCTATTAAAAGAGGTGTGAGACAGGGATGTGTGATGTCTCCAGATCTGTTGTCCCTGTACAGTGAAAATATTTCTAGAAATATAGCAGATATGGAAGGAATCAACATTGGGGGAAGATACATCAATAACATTAGATATGCAGATGATACAGTCTTGATTGCAGACAATGAACAGGACCTGCAACATTTAGTAGACGCGGTTGTTGCACACAGTGAGCAACTATGGTTAGAATTGAATTGTAAGAAGACACAGATTATGGTTGTCATTGGGAAGAAGGAAATACCACAATGTGATGTACGGGTAAATGGGCATGTTCTTAAGCAAGTTAATCGGTACAGTTATCTCGGAACAGTCATAACATCTGATGGGAGATGCCTTGAAGAGATTAGAACAAGAATTGCCATTGCGAAGGTAGCCTTTTGCAAGATGAAAAACATACTGACCAATAAAAAGATATCAATTGAAACGAGAAAAAGAGTGTTGAAGTGCTACATAGAACCTGTACTTTTGTATGGATGTGAAGCGTGGACAATGAGCAGTCAAGCTGAAAAACATCTGATGGCTGTGGAAATGTGGTTTCTGAGGAAAATGCAAAGAATACCATGGACAGACAGAAAAACCAATGAACAAGTCCTTCAAGAAACAAATGAAGATCGTAAACTGATTAGAGACATTAGACGTAGACAGTCAACATTTTTTGGGCATGTTATGAGAAGAAATGAATTGGAGAACTTGGTGACAACTGGCAAGATCGAAGGGAAGAGACCAAGGGGAAGACCGAGAAGTAAATACCTGGATGGCTTGGCCACGTCACATGGTCGAGACAGGAGGACGGAGCTGATCCACGACTCTGCTGATCGAGTGAGATGGCAAAACATGACCGCCCACCCTTATCAGCATTTCACATGATGGATGGATGGAAGATATCTTACTATAGGAATACATTCATATGTGCTACAGTATATACCAATCATCATCATTATGATCATCATCATCATCATCATTATCATCATCATCATCATCATCATCATCATCATCATCATCATCATCATCATCATCATCATCATCATGTGCTATGCCGATAAGCGTGAGCGGTCATGTTTCGCCATCTCACAAGATCACCAGAGTCGTGGATCAGCTCATTGTTCTTGTCTCGACCTTGCCACGTGGCCAAGCCATCCGGGTATTTACTTCTCTTCTTCTTCTTTCTCCTCTTCTCTTCCTCCATTTACCTCAACGAATTGTTGGAGGAAATGTAAAGATCATTTATACGCTTTTTCTAATGCTCTTTGTAAGTTGGTATTCATTTCTGTAAGGTTGTTCTTGATTCCATCACTCCATTTTACGTGGACTTTCCCTTGCTGTGTATCAACTATTTACTTCAATATGACCCTCTGTGGCAGATGGTTCCAGGACATTCATGAAAGGTGACCAAACTATTTTAATCTGTATTATTTTTAATTATTAAAGTGCATGGCTGTGTTAAGACATAGTCTTCTTCTAATGTATGTACTCTGCAAGTACGTAAACAAACTGAAATATTTAATTTTTATTACAAAGGGTGATTTCATTTCATTTGCCGGTCTCTGTGGCTAAGGGCTTGCGAACGCGGTTTGTGAGCCCGTATACCCGGGTTCGAAACACAGCGGTGCTGATTTTTTCGAAAAAGGTATAGGGGCTGGTCGTTCAGAAAGCAATGGCAAACTACTGAACGTAACACTTGCCTAGTACATCAACAGCAGCTGAAAATGCTGGTGTTGACTGCAACGTCCGGTAAGGGATACGCAACAAAATTGTATTGATTTCATTTCTTAACACAACTAATTAAGTGGTAACAATATTAAACTGTGTAAAGTCTTTGAGTAGTCTTATGCTTAAGAGAAATGTTCCAGCTTCTGAGTTACAACATCTGGCAACTCTGTTGGCGAGGGAATATTTCGATAGAACGTTCCATAAGGCCAGAGACAAGAGCTAGGGGAGACACCAACATCCCCTGAAACTATTACTGTAAATATCTGTTTGGACAGGAACTGACGTGTGTACAAGACAAACTCAGCTTCCCAGGTCAAAGCTTTGGAGTTATCAACCCTGGCTGTGTTTAATTATAGCCCCAGGTTGGCAGTCACATGATCGCGGCACGTGTGGCTCCGAGGGAAGTCGCTGTCCAATGCTCGATCACGATTGTTGTCATCTAATTAGTCGGTTCGTTTGCCCGGGCAACTATCTTAATATCACGTGTCTATCTGGTGCCGACCCTGGATGCCTCCCCTCTCTTATAATGTTACGAGTTTTGTTTCTGTTCAGCGTTTAGCAAGCTCCACGGATGAAGGGAGTTAGATGCAAAGAAGAACAATTTAAAATAAATAAAACACGTTGCATGTCATTTGCGGGACTTCGCAATCAACCCCAGGTTTAGTTTTTAGATAAGCTTACGTTCAGCCGCGCCTCGTGGCGAAGGGGGTCCCGTATACCCGTGTTCTAAACCATGTGACCGCGATTTGGCAGCAGACCGCATTGCGCTGTTTTTTTTTTTTAATCGAAATTTTATGGGTACCGGCCGTTCAGAAAGCAATGGCAAACTACTGAACTTGCCAAGACATCAACAACAACAAATATTTAAAAAATGCTGGTGTTGATTGCACACGTCCTGTAAAGGATAAGCAACTAACGTTGATTTTAGTTTGTCATTGATTTCTGGACGGGACGACAACGTTTAACTGATTCAGTTATAAAAAAAAAAATTACTCGCTTTGCCTTTGCAGGATGTCGCAGTCAACACCAGCATTTTGTGCTTTGTGATCTCTTGGCAAGTTGACGTTCAGTAGTTTCCCGTTGCTTTCTGAAAAGACCGGCACCCATACCATTTCGTAAAACACCAACGCGAGACAATTTGCTGCCAAATCGTCTGCAGCTGTGTTTCGAACGCGGGTATGCGGGATTACGAACTGCGTCCGTAACGCTTTTGCCACGGAGCAGGCAACTGATTCAGTGTCGAAGGATAATATAACGCTAAATGTGACTTCATATGTGGACAGAGGGACGATATATCGCCACAATCGAGTCATCGTGTAATGATTGTTTCGTAGTGTCTTCTGATATTTCAATGCTCTATGAACGAAAATATACATGACAATACTTGTTGTATTTCATGGTGTACCAAGTTCGGTCCAGGCGTACATTTTGTTTGGCACTGAATCAATTAAGTCCAAATAAATGCCGATGAAGGGATTAAACCCACCTAATCCCGCATTAAGCGCACCGGATGTTTAACAACACAGCTAGTGCTCTTATTATTCAGTCACGTCGACTGCCAGTGCAATGTAATGATCTTCTTCAGAGTCGGAATGCTGGACACTGAAAACATGATATTGACTACAACCTTACTGAGGTGTGGGCGCGTTAGCGCGAGGTTGGTAGGAAATCGTCTGCTAAGCGATGAAAAGACGGGCCACCCAATCCTCCCTGCATTCACGTCCACAAAAATGGGATAGTCCCTATCATATCACAGACCCATAGCACGAAACTGCCACCAAAAAG